>ML818403.1:119006-134360 GCA_009831015.1 Picea engelmannii | reverse complement strand
TGATCAAGTACTTGTGTGTTACTTGATGTGGTAGTTAACCACTGAATTGTAGTTGTGTACTACTATGAATAGACACAGGTGTGTTCTATCCTTGTTCTAATTGCCTTGAAGACTATCAACAGATTATTGGAGATGATCATTCATATGAATGATGAACAGATATTTTCCAGATGGAAAACAGTTCAGAGTTTTTACTCCTCTTGTATCACTCCATGGTGAGAGTGACTTATCCAACATCATATCTAACTACTCAGATGAAGTATGGTTTCGAGAGATGATGCAGCTGATGGTGATGGTGATGCTCATGATCTAGTCATGAAATAGTCTAGATGACTATATTGATGCTACCGGGTAAATGGTATGTTTTGTGCTCAAGTCCATTACTTGTAAATACCTCTCTAGCTAGGAGGGAGTGTTAATATTATGGTAGCTGCGGGAGGTATTTACCCCCACGTGTGAACCTGACGAGAATAGAAGACTCCGGGAAGCAAGAGAAACCCTAATGAGTTGGCTAATAATCCTAGAAGCCTTGTCGGCTTAAGAAGAAAATTTATATTAGGCTATTAGCCTCCAAGAGAAGAAGTCGGCCATAATTAATAATAATATACTAAACAGACACATACCCAGAAAGAGAATTCGGCCCCAGTAAACTGCCAGGATTACTATAAATACAGGGCACTAGTTTTCATTTGTCATCATCTCAGGATTGCAGTTTTCCCAGTTGGTGCGCACTGCAGTTGCAGCTGGTGCGTAGGTTTGGAGGAGGGTTGCAGGAGCAGCTGCAGTAGCATCAAGTTCATTATTTTGCTTGGATATCTCTTGGCTAGGGTTTGGAACATCTGATCAGTCTTTTGTGATGTGCTATCCTTGGGGATTGATGCGCTACTCTTTTTTTGGCTATCTAGCCTAGGGTTTGCTTCCGGAGGAATTCTCAGTCAAGGTTAAGGTGCTCGGAGGGAGGCTTCGGCCTATGGTTGGGTGACAAGGGTATCGTCAATGGTAAAACGAGCACACCATCTTCTATATTCTAACATGGAATATACCAAGTAATAGAGTGAGTTATAGTCTCATATACAAAAACCCAATGCATTTTTGAATTTAAGTCCTTGATTTAAGGAAGTGCATAGCATGCCATATGTTGAATGTTCAAGTTGCTAGAAGATATTGCAAAAATGAGATGATTACAATGGTAATGACCTATTATTGGTATGATTTAAGGATAGAGAGTGTTAAATGCATATCTAGATATATGGAATTGTTAGCTAAGATTGAAGAGGCAACCAAGTAATTGAGGTTACATATCATGATGAGAATTATGATTGCTTGTGAGTGAGCCATTGGATATCATGAGTGTGGCTAAGAATGCAACAATAAAATGAGTTATAAAGGATTAAAGACAAAGTTGTGCTTGAGTTGGGATTCCCCAAGGAAGGAAAAGACTAGTTGCCAAAATCAAATAGAATCTGAAGGAAGTCAACACACGAGGAATGTTGCAAATTCTAAAGAATCGATAACACCAAAGGGTGGGCATGGACAACAAGTATGATCACAAAAAAATATATCAATGGACTTGGAAACCTTGTCCATGGATTGAAAATGATTGGAAGGGATTTTTCCTTCACTTATCTCTTACTTTGTTTTACAATACTGTGTATATTTTCTAGTTTGGGAAATGTGGCTATATGTGTGGATGATTGAGGCATGTGAATGTAGATAAAAGCAAGATATAGTAGTTGTTGGAATAATTGAGGGAAAATAAACACTTGTCAAGTGTTTGGCGAAGGGATGTTGAATATTCCCATGAGACACCAACACATGTAATACCAAGGATGTTGTTGGCATCCATGCAAATATGGTGAACCAATGAAAACTCAACATATAGATTAGTTGAATAATCAAAATAATGAAGTGTTTGACATTGTATGTTATTTAAATGTGATACATGTATGTATGAATGCGATTGATATTATGCATATCTATGATTCTCGAGCCATGGGTTAATAAAGTCAACTTGCATAACTTGTAGATTCATAATGGAGGGTTGTTAAAGTATGATTGTGCAGTTGTAAAGGGAATTTGGATTGTGATATGTGTGGTTTTCACAATACCATGAACATGTACTGGGACTAAACATAGTTTTATCCAATAATTACCATGCCAGGGCTCCCTACAACAATCTGTAGTTGTCTTTCCCTACATTAGAGCATTTGTGGGAAGATTAGACTCCCTGAGGAACTACTTAACATAGAAAGGGGTTATGTGTATGGTTTTGTGCTAAAATGAAGGGTCAAATTGATTGTTGGTAGTGGTGCTTAGTGATATCTATTGAGAGACATCATTGGTAATGTATCCTAATAATTTTCAGTGTATAGAAGGGTGCAAGTGAGTATACTGGAAACCTGAGTGAGAGTAAAATATGAGAAACTTGGATTTGTGTTATCTTGTGTTTAAGAAAATTTTGATGGTTGTTGAGATGAAAATACTTAAACATGATTTGAAATCAAAATTCAATGCTTGGCTAAAAAATAAATGTTAACAACTAGAGTGATTGCATTGTAAATATTATGAATCGACAATAACTGCATATTTGTTATGAGAAGGAATTGCATGAAAGCGATCATGATAAGGCCATGTTTATTAAATGAAACATGATTTTCCCTAAGAGGAGAGGATGTAAAGTGTCTTTCCTTGAATACGTCAATAAAAGTGAGTGTATAATGAAGGCTAGAATGCCACATGAAAAATATAAGTATTGTAATTATGATATTTTATTTGTTGTATTCGATGTGATTTGGATGGTGATGGATAATTTCCAGTAGTGACTATAATTGACAATATATACATGTTGCTTGGATATGATACATGTGAGATGAGTAATTTGTCTAGAAAGGACAATGTGGGTTGCTAGAAGAAAACCCAAGGATGTTATTGTGCTAAGTACCAAAACTTATGCCAAACCATTATCATTGTGAACTAATTGTGCATGAGTTCTATGGTGTATGTCATGGATACTAAATACCAATTCCATAAACTCTTCTTGCTTATAATAACCTTGGTAAATAATGGATTTCTTGAGGGACTATTAAGTAAAGAAGGTAACGCATGAGCATGAGGTTCAATGGTTGTAAGGAAGATGTAAATGGATGAATATGTGTCATTTAAACTCAAGGTATATGCTAGATAGGAACATGCAATGTTATATTTAGGGGATGTTGAAAAACAATAGTATACAAGGCCTCACCCATGGAAGTCACGATACAACGTTAAGGATTCATACAAATAAGTATTCATTGATCTTAAAATTATGTATGATAAATTCATATGTTGAATATAGAATTAGAAATTGTGTTCTAGAATATGATTCAATAAAAATATATGTAATGAGCATGGAATTTGCTATGGTTTCCATAGGTGTATGTTGAAAGTATAACTTGAAATGGATCAAAGTCACATGAAAATAATTATAGAAACTTGTTGACTAAAAGAGGTATATGGGTAGCCCAAAGGGTAGGTAAGTTGACCTTACCTCAGTTGCAAATAACAATGTGGTTAAATCAAGGTTACAACAAAAGAGGTATGTATTAATGAGAAAAATCTCAATACTTGCTGAAACATTTATTTCATGTGCAAATTAGAGTAATGCCAAATGTTATTGCATAAAGTAAAAGAATGATAACAATGTAGAGGGATGACTTGGAAATAATGTTGCACTGTGGTTAGTGATATTCCAATGGGCATGGAAATGTACTACCCGCAATATGAACCCCTAGAAAAAGTTGTTGATGTTAGTACTGCAAGTTCACAAGAAAAGGCCCAAGGATTATTGCAGGATGGAAAGACACCAAGCATCCAAGATTGTGTGGTCTTATGAAGAAAAAATGGCAAGAGTATGGTAAATTCATATGGTAAGTATATTATCACTTGAATTAAGTTGAATTTATAATAAAATATTCATATAATAGTGCACTTAGGGTCAACAACATCCCATGAGAACCATGGGAACAATAAAGAAATGAGAGGGGAATAAGGTGGAAAGTGCCTAACCTATATACCATCTTCTTAACAAGTGTCATCTTGAGAGTCCTTAGACTTTTTCTTCTTCTTGTCATTTTTTTCCTAAAGGTATTCTTGCCCTTGCTTGGGCATGCATGAATCCACCTCACATGGACATTCAAAAGCATTCTAAAAAAATATTGGAATTGAGTTTTGGGATCATTCTTCGTCATCCTTGAATTCTTTACCATTCTATCGACACTATTCTTGGTAATTGGGAGTCTAAGCCCGCTAATTTTTCTTTTGAATCACTTCAATTGGACACCAAACGAAGAAGTTATCAACAAAAGAAGTTAGAAATGGCATACCACCAAGACATCTAAACTAAATATGGACAGAGTACAAGACAAATGAATAATTTTATTTGAAGAAACATTGAAATACAAATGTTACAGAGATAAACAAGACAATGCTACTGGAATCAAGACAAGTGCTACATAAATCAAAGGTAACGCTACATAAATTTAGATGAGTGCTACAAAATTCTAGAAACAATGGTAAAAAATAAAGAGAGGCAATGATCCATTATCCTTATTTTCCAAAAATACCATTGCTCTCCAACAGTACCATTGCTTCCCTATAAGCCTTCAAGAATTTTATAGACCGAATCATTTGCATAAGGACAAAAATTCAAGGATGAAAAGAAGACCTAATATTCTTTATTGCTACAAAATTATGGTATGCCAATGCATTTTGTTCTCTTTCTGAAGTCAATGTAGTTTCCTTTGTTTCCTAAGAATTTCATAAGCATATCATTGGCATAAACATTGCTACCGAATCAAAACATCAACCCACTTTCTACTCCACCGAATATGAACCTCCATAACTTCCTACTCCACACACTCCTAACCCACTCAATAAAGTAACTCGACTCACTTACACTACTAATATGGTTGTAGTTGTTGGAAATATCTCGATGACTGAAATTCATCTATGGTCCTTAGGATCAATTAGGAGATGAGTTAAGAAAGATAAATATTAACATGTCCCACTAGCCTAAGAGAGGGTTAGGGGGTCCAGTGTGTTACAAAGGCATATCAGAGCAGATTTCAAACTCTAGGATTGAATGGGCCATCTCAGCCACTTAAAATTGTTTTAGAAAATTTTTAAATGATGCCTAGTATGCATGTTTTAAAATGATGATATGATGGATAATAATAGATGTTGCTTCAACGCGTAGGATGTACTGAAGGGAAAAAAAGATGAATGGTACAATAATATTATGGAATAACTTTGCACCTCAGATATGAGGAATCCAATGGACAGAGGGATAGAGAAATCCCTTCATATTTGATGGCCACTATTACAAGTTTGAAGGAAGAAAACAAGAGTCTCATGTGAGCTCAAGATGAACATGAAAAGTTGAATGTAGTGTTACTGTAGATCTTATCGGAGATTCAAAAACATTTGCAGCAAGGCCCAAGTAACGTAGAGTTGTATAAGTCGGAGAATTTGAAAACCTCTTCAGATGCTTAGAAGCATGGATTGACTCATAATGAAGTGGGAAAGAGTACTTCCAGAAAGAGGCATCAAGATACCAAGAAATTAGATCCGGTGGAAGTGTTTCCATGGAGTCATCTAGCAGGAAGACTGCTTCGATAGAGTAGTCTAGTAGTGGCATGGAGTCAAGTGTCCCTAAGAATAAAAATGGGAAGAATTCCCAGAGTTCTTTGACTGAAGAATTCAATAAGGCTAAGCCAACTACCTTCGATGGAGATATCAAGAAGGGAGAAGAAGCTGAGGCATAGTTGTTTGGTCTGAAGAAGTAATTTCGGGTATACAATTACTCTGAGAATATTAAGGTAAGGATCACCACATTTAACCTAAATGGAGGAACTTCCATTTGGTGGGAGGACCTCAAGGAGATCAAATGATTGAAAAAAATCAAGGAATTCCATGAGCATAAGTTGGGTCAAATTACCATGGATTCTTACACCAAAAGGTTCATGGATTTGTTGAGGTATGTCCCTTACCTCAAGGATGAGAAAGCAAGAGTGAAACGTTTTATTAGTGGATTTCCATAGTCCTACCAAGACAAGATTGAGTTTGATAAACCCAAGGTGTTCGAAGACACTATTCGGAAGGCCAAGTGTTGCTATGACCACTCTATACATAAGGAAGATCCTTATAAGGATTGGAAAAGAAAATACAGGGGTGGATTCCATAAAAATGGATTCAATTCATTCCCATACAAGAATTCTAGGAAAGGTGCACAATTGGGTCAACCAAGTAGAAGTGTACATCAACAAAATTTCCCATCTTAAAGTGGAAATAAGACAATAGATCAGGAAAGAGAAAGAGCATAGGATCCCAAGACAGGACCTTTGCAATGTTGGGGATGTGGAGAGCCACACCTATTGAGGGATTTTCCCCACAAAAAACATGACACCAAGAAGGTGTATAATGTACAGGATGAAGCTATAGTCAATTATGTAGATAGAAGTGTGTCAAAGATATATGAAGTTGTGGAAAATCAGTAAGCACACCACCAAGCCTTTGTGGTAGAATTGGAAGGTATTATTGCCAATCAACCTATCTCTATTTTGATTGAATCGGGATCTAACCTTAGTTATATTTCACCTCGAGTTGTTGGGGCATGTTCATTACAGAGAAATAAACATGCAAGTGCATGGTTGGTTCAATTAGCCACTGGAAGCAAGAGGAAAGAGACCGAGGTAGTAGAAGCATGTCAAACTGAAATGAATGGATGGAAGACTCAGGAAGCCTTGAATATCCTAACACTAGGATCATATGACGTGTTTTTGGGTATATATTGGCTATATTCTCACAAACAAAAACCAAACTATTACAAGAATATTTTGGAATGTGAAGATAATGAGGGAAATGCAAGAATTTTGCAAGGAATTCAGAAGCCAATTTTAGTGAGGAAAATATCATCATTGCAACTCAATTAGTTCAAAAGAAAATGGTTCCCTTGTATGTTATACAAGTACTTAACTCGGCTAAAATCAAGGAAATGAAGGTTGAAGATCATCCTGTGCTATGGGAATTCAAAGATGTGTTTCCATATGAGGTGCAAGGACTACCTCCAAAAAGAGATCTTGATTTTTCAATAGATCTTGTACTTGGGGTTGTACTTGCATCCAAAGTACCTTACATGATGAGTATGTTAGATTTGGTAGAGTTGAAGCTGCAGTTGAAGGAAATGTTGGATAAATGTTACATTCGGTCAAGTGTATCTCCATGGAGAAAACTAGCCTTGTTTGTAAATAAGAAGGATGGTACCTTGAGACTATGCATTGACTATAGGAAACTAAACAAGATGACCATCAAGAACATGCATCCTTTTCCTAGGATCAATGATCTCTTTGATCAACTTAGAGGAGATGCAATTTTCTCAAAAGATTATTTCAGGTTAGGATATCACCAAGTCATAATCAAGGATGAGGACATCCACAAGAAAAACGTTAGAACAAGGTACGTGCACTGTGAGTTTGTAGTGGTTCCATTTAGGATTACAAATGCACCAATCACATTTATGTGTTTAATGAATAATGTGATCAACAAATATTTGGACAAGTTTATCTTGGTATTTTTGGATGACATCTTGTTATATTCCAAGACCAGAGAAGATCATGAAGAGAATATTAGGATCATGCTACAAGTGCTGAGGGAGCACCAGTTGTACGCTAAGTTCAACACATGTGATTTCTTCCAAAAATAAATCTAGTAATTTGGACACATAATATTAGTAGAAGGAGTGGCGATAGATCTCGAAAAGATCAAGGAAAGCATGGATTGGCCTACGCCTAGAAATGTAACAGAAGTAAGATCCTTCATGGGGTTGGATGGATATTATAGAAGGTTTATAAAGGGATTTTCCAAGATCGATAATCCTATTACTTCATTGTAAATAAAATGGAAGAGATTTATATGGTCAACACAATGTTAAGATAGCTTCCAACAATTGAATCATATTTTGACTAATTCCCCTGTTCTGAAGATTGGATACCCAAAAAAATATTTCTTGGTTTGTACTCATGCTTGCAAGGAAGGACTAGGAGGAGTCCTTATGCAAGAAGGGAAAGTGATTTGTTATGAATCACAAAAACTGAATGAGCATGAGAAGAAGTATTTTTCCCATGATATGGAGCTTGCATAAATCGTGCATGCATTAAAGATGTGGAGGCATTACTTGCTCGAGGGAAGATTTTTCCTAATGAAAGACTATGGTGGTCTGAAGTATCTATTTGACCATCCAAGGTTGAATGCTAGACATGCCAGGTGGATGTAGTTGATTATAGAGTTTGATTTTGAAATCATATAGAAAAAAGGAAAGGAAAATAGAGTGGAAAACGCACTCAGCTAAAGTGTGCATAAAGTACACTTAGTAGCTACAAGTGTATGGGAGTTTGATATCAAGAAGAGGATTAAAACCCTCTTGCAGGAAGATGAGTTCTTCAATCAAGTCATAAAAGGGTTACAACAAGAACCCAAGAAAAATAAATATGAAGGATATCAACTTGGGGATGATAGTTTGATTTTGTATAACAACAAGATGTATCTACATAATTCAATATATTTGAAGAACTTTATTATGGATGAGTTCCATAAAAGACCATATGTAGGTCACCCTGGTTACCAGAAAATAGTGACAACAGTAAGGAAATTGTATTATTGACTGGGAATGAAGCAAGAAATTTCTCAGTGTAAATGTGTTGAACCTGCACATAATGGATCTAGCTAAACAATAATACAGACATTTTCAGAGAGAATTGGAGAAAGAAGAAGAATGAGAGAAAAGAATGAAAGAATTCTCATTAGCCGTTGTGAAAATGAATAATTTACACATGATATACTCTATATAGCTCAATGTGTGCGCACTGGAGGAGAACCAATGCACCATAGTGGTGGTCTAGAGTGATCTGGACACACACCAACAGTTATAGGAGTGAACTGCCACCTAGTCTAGTCTCTTAGGCAATTATGAGAGTGAACTTCCACCTAGTTGAGTTAACTAGTCAACTAGTGTTCAGTTAACTGACTGAACAGAGAGTACTGAGGAGTTAACTCAGGGAATCAAGATTAATGCACCAGTATAGTGATGATACCAAGGCAAGGTCAAATTAGAATGGTGATGATCCCAATGTTGCATGGTGACAAAACCAATGCAACATCTAAACTCAACTCAACTAGTCAAACTAAAGTGTCCATTGAAAGAGAATATTCTCCAGGTGGAATATTCTCCCCTAAAATATAGGAGACTGGATAATGACTAATTATGACTAATAAACAAGGAAAAACCTTAGGAAAAAGAAATCCTAGGTGTGTCTGAAGTAACTCCAACACCCCCCCTGAACATCACTATGGTGAAAATAAAGAATGGGTCTCGACAATGAGGCCATGTTAGGTACCCAAATACAAAAGATACACTGAAATAAAGTGAGGAAAGAGGGAAAACCTCATGGGAAAAACCCCCCCTCAAGGTACAATGTATGTAAAAATAAGAACTATAGTTGCTAGGAAACTGTGTCCTTCACTCCAAGACGACTTCACAGAGAATGGAACTTCTGCTCAGTGAAGGTCTTGGTGAAGATGTCCATCGTTTGTTCTACTGAAGGAAATAATTTTAAGTCGATGATCCCCTCATGTACTAAGTCCTAGATGTAGTGAATGTGGATCTCGATGTGCTTCATCCGCTGCCTCTGAACTGGATCTATGCAAAACTTCAGAGTCCTCTGGTTGTCACACCAGATGACGATCAACCGATGAAACTGAATGCCCAACTCAGTGAGAAAATGTTGTAGCCACATAGCCTGAATGGTTATGTTAACTACACCTCTGTACTTTGCCTCGGCTAAAGATAGAGAAATGGCAACTTGCTTCTTTCTTGACCAACAGATAGGCCCAGAACCAAGACTGAGTGAGTACCCAGATGTGGAATTGTTATCAGTGCTATCGTCGGCCCATTCAAAATCAATAAACCCGATGATATATAATGTAGATTTTGTTGCATAATGAATCCCAAAGGTGATGGTGCCCTGAACGTATTGAAGGATACGCTTTGAAACTTTCCAATGTAGCTCATGCGGCTCCTGCATGAACCTGGAAAATGCACCAACTGCATATGAGAGGTCTGGTCTAGAGTGTGTGAGAAAAAACAATCTCCCCACTAGTTGTCTATACAGTGTGTTGTCAACCAATGGAGTCTCCCTGTCATCCTCAAGTTTGACTCTTGATAGGAAAGGAGTCGGAGAAGACTTTCAGTTTTTCATGTGAAATCTCTTAAGGAGACCTCGTGCATACTTGGACGGAGACAGTTTGATGCCTAATGCATCCTGACTAATCTCGAGTCCAAGGAAGAAGTGTAGTGAACCCATGTCTGTCATCAAAAGCCTGTCATGTAGAATCCTCTTGATTGTAGAAATCATTGAAGTTGATCACTCGGTGATCAACAAATCATCGACATACAAAATTAAAAGTAGAAGTGAATCAGTCGTCCTGAGCATGTAGACATTCGAGTCTGATTTACAACGTACAAAGTTCTATGACAATAGGTAGGAGTCCATATTGGCATACCATGCCCTTAGATCCTGGTTGAGGCCATAAAGTGACTTCTTCAGTCGATAGACCAAAGATGTGTCTTGCATAAATCCATGGGGCTGCTCCATGTAGATATCCTCAGAGAGATCACCATGAAGAAATGCATTCTTCACGTCCATCTGATGGACTTCCCATCCCTTTGTTTATACAATGGAAAGTAACAATCGTATGGAATCCATCTTCGCTACTAGAGCGAAGGTCTCATCATAGTCAATACCATGAACCTGCTGAAAGCCTTTGGTGACAATCCTGACTTTGTATATGTTGATCTGTCTATCTGCTACACTCTTGGTCCTGTAGAACCATCTGCATCTTAAAATTTTCATCCCAGAAGGAAGGGGAACCATATCCCAAGTCTGGTTCTTGAGGAGGGAGTTGTACTAATCCTACATGGTGGATTCCCAAAAGGGATTTCCAACAACCTCTCCATAATACTGTGGATCTGAAGACTAAACCAATAAAATATGCCTGGAAGGCAATGGTTCAGTGGCAGTGAGTGCAATAGGAGGCTCCTTGAAATCAGATCGAGTCCTCCTAGTATCGGTTGGATCACCAACGAGATCCCCTGCATCTTGAAGAGTAGTTTGTCCACACTTGGGCCTCTGCTCTGGCTTTGCAACGACATATGGATGCTCTAACTCTGCATATAACTATATTGAATCTGAATCTGAATCATCTGAGTCCTCTAAATCAGAACTCTCATCTGAAGAATATTTGACATGTGCATGCTCATCATCTCGAACAGGGGGAAGAGTGAAGGTGTATGCATGCGGATGCTGAGGTACATGCATGACACTTTCCTCTAATTGGACACTATGCTCAGTGATGAGCCGGTTCGAGGAAAGATCAATAAGTTGATATCCCTTCACACCATCGGGGTATCCAACAAAAATGCACTCAGTGCTCTATGGATCAAGTGCCTTCCTCTTTTCAGAGGGAATCTTGGCCCATGCATGAGAATCGAAAATGTGAAAGTGGGTCACTTACGGTTTGAGGCCGCTCCAAGCCTCATAGGGGGTCTTGTCCTTGACAGATCTATGGGGAGATATGTTTTTGATTTATTTTGCACAATTAAGTGCTTCAACCCATAGTCTCTGTGGTAGTGACTTTGCATGCAACATGCAAGATGCCATCTCCTTTAGAGATCTGTTTTTCCGCTCGACAACTCTGTTTTGCTGTGGAGTATAGGGAACTGTGTGTTGCAATTGGATCCCTGCCTCATGGAAAAGATCATGGATCTCATGATTTACATACTCTCCTCCGATATCATTTCAAAGGACCTTTATCTTCTTTATGGACCGTATCTCATCCAGGGCTTTGAAATCTTTGAGGTGTTGAAAGACCTCAGATTTTTTCCTGAGAAAGTAGATCCATGTAAAACATGAGAAATCATCAACAAAAATGAGAACAAACCTTGCTTTGTTGATGGATGGATGCATAAAAGGACCCATAAGGTCACCATGGATTAGATCTAAAGGTGTTGAGGCTCTCTGAGACTTTCCCTTGTCGAATTTCTCTTGAGGGTGTTTCCCGAGAACACATCCCTCACACACTCCCTTGGAGAAATGGATGTATGGTTGTTGGCCCTTGACCAAGTTTGAGGAATACTTGGTCATATTTGACCGTTTTCGATACTCCAACATCTAGTCGGAGAAGGAGCGCATGGCGAAGAGGATATCATGGGATCTCCGCCCCTTTTTTGGGCTTTTTGGGCTTTTTGGGAATATTGTAATGGGAAAGGGATATCGATCCTTATTTAGGCCTTTTGTATGTATAAATAGAAGGGTAGGAGATGCGTATGAAAAGGGGGGTGTGTGATGTAAAGTGAATGGCTTAGTGCATAAAGTAGATCTATGTGATCAGATGTTTGTGTGACTGTAAGATCTATGTGCCTACTATAAGTATTGTAAGTGTTGAGTGCACGGGTCAGGGGAGGACTTAGTGCTTGGATCTACCCAGGGAAAGAGGATCTAGCGAGCTGCACAGATCTCTTGTCCTAGGCAGGGTAGGATCTTGAAGGCTTTGTGTTGTAACTTGGTTTACCGAAGATAATAACAGAATAAGACTTTGTGGACATAGCCCCAGGGTGGGGGTGAACCATGGTAACTCTATGTATTGTGTTGATGTGTTTGTCTCTCTCTTGCTAAGTGCTTTGATATGTTTAGATAGATCTATTGATGCTTTGTGCTTATGAGATATGAATGCATGCTAGATATGATACATAAGATGCTAAGTGCTAATCTATTAAGTATAACTTGTTTATCATTTCTAAGTGCTACATCTGAGTAATTATTGTGGTGCTTCTTTATGCGAAGTGTATTAATGAATGTATGTTAAGAAATAACTGATGCTAAGTGCGTTGTAAGCAAGATAATCACATATATGTGTCCTAGCTAAGGTTGTAGACACTTGAGTCTTGCAACCATCCCTGTCTCTACCTTGGGTGAGATTTCATCTGCTTCATAGGTGTTGCCGAAAGGGCTGGTAGTTAGGGATTTGTTGGTGCGTTCTTGAGCATTGAAACCTGGGTATGCCCCTATGCCAACAAACGGTTCCATTGCCAGGACCTAAAACTGTGATTGCTGGGAACTGAAGAAGAAGAAGCTTTGTGAAAAATAATCTCTGTGCGTAGATCTGTTTCCCTAGTGCGCAGTGTTCTGTTTGACCTGTGAAGCTTTGTGCCAAAAAAGGGAGGTCAGATCTGAAGAAAGAGAGGTCAAATCTAAAGAAAAGAGGTCAGATCTAAAGGGAAAAGGTCAGATCTGTAGGAAAAGAAGTCAGATATGCGAAGAAAAAGGTCAGATCTGCAGAAAAGAGGTAAGATTTGTAAGCTCCGTGCCCTGATAACGGTAAGAATAGTTAAAAGTTTTTATATTTGGAAGCTTTGTGCTCTGTAGAAGTAAGATAAGTAAAAAATTTTGTTTCTAAAGCATGGATCTAGGTATGTTTGATAGATTCTGTCCTATAGATAAAATAAAATTTGATATGAATAGATCTGATAAATATAGTGATAGATATGTTATACCTATGCATCGAAAGAATGTCTGGACTAACAAGTGGATGTAGGATCCTAGAAAAAGTTTTTTGCAGGCTAGACACCATGATCCTGGTGTGCAGTCCAGAAGGAGTTGGGGAACATCTAAACAGATGAGAGGATTAACCCTTTGTTATAGTTGCATACGACCGAGACATCTTGCTAGAGAATGCCCTGGGAGAAGACTTAGTTGCTTTTGTTGTAAGGATATAGACCATGGAGTATTGGATTTCCCTAGAATGATTGCTAGGATTGAGAAGCTGAATATGGAACAAGCCAACCCTGAGGGAGATCAAGAGACCAAGATTATAGCAGAAACCCAGAAAGAATCAGAAAAGATATTGCTACAGATGAAAGATACCTTGAATGACCACCGACATGTTAGGCTATCAGAGATCTTCAAAGAAAAGGAGAAAATCGAAGCAAGAATAGGGGACTTTGACATTGACTGTACTCTTGATGAAGAAACGCAAGTGAACATTATGCCAGAAAGAACTTGGGAGGCTATAGGAAAGCCTGTCGTGATTCCTTCCTTAGGAGGAATAAGTTTCTTCAGAGGAAAGCTAGTAACCCTATGTGGAAGGCTCGCCCAGATACCTATGACTCTCAATGGAACTTCGACAGAGGAAGACTTTGAGATCATTAAATTTGTTGAAGACACCGCCCCGTTTACCATGCTCATAGGAAAACCTTGGATTGATAGAGAATAAGCCAGACGAAAAGAAGAAGAAATTTTTTTGGAACAGAAGACGCAAGAGTTAAAAGACTTTATGACCAGAAGGATCACGCACTTGATTGAAGAACAGAAGAGAAGATCGCAAATATTCAATATTAGCAACTCCAATGTTGAAGCTAAGAGAACACTTGAGGATCTGCAGAAGATCGAGCTACCTATTTTTGATATAGAAGAAGTATTATCAAGGAACCTTAGGAAAGATTTTCCACAGCACGAAGTAACTAATACCACAGAAGATAAACATCAGAATGGTAAAAGCATTACTGAGATGAGGCTCACTGGGAAGAAGGCTAGGAAGTTAAGAAAGAAAAGGGATAATACTGTAAGGTTACAAGAGGTTCTAGAGGACACTTCGCAGTAAGAAGAATTGCAGAATTGGAGCTTCGCCGAGATATCAGGACAATGACATAGAGTACTTTGCCATGATGAAGCAATATAGTTGTTGGAACCGATATACCCGTTCGACCGTCGCTCCAAATGGATCGAAAAGAAGTTATGGGTTACCACTAGACCGTTGGATAGCACCATAATGGATAGAATAGAGTTAATAAAAGCTTCATATCTGTTGCAAGTAGTCCATTGCAGAGTTACTTACTTATTTCATCGTGCCATGCCCGGAAGACACTTTTACCAATTAAGAACTTGAGCTTACAGAATACCCGTGTTATGAAACAATGATTACTCCAGTTTTATTCTCTATCTGATTACAGTACCGACATTCCATTAACAACCTGAGACAGTGATCCCAAGCTTACATGTCCGACAAGCTTAATGCAGTAGAAGAATCGGTGAGAGAATTACTTGCTAACTTAAGGACAGAAAGAGTCATTGTTTAAGGATAAATCCGTAAGTGCGGACACAAACCGATCTCCCTAGATCCACCTGGATCTAGAACAAAACATGACAGAATAGGACGCTTTCCTTAAGTTTTAAATATTGAATTTACTAAGAGGCAAGAATAAGTAAC
>ML818403.1:39879-50860 GCA_009831015.1 Picea engelmannii | reverse complement strand
TCTTGTACTTGAACATTTAAGTGGGGTAAAAGGAGGTTGCCCCCTCGAAGAGGCTTATTATCTGAAATTATCTCTTTTTCAAGGCGTTGAGTACTTTTCCTGAGGTTTTTATATGCTATATTGATGTTTGGTTCTTAACAATGGAAGGCTACAAGGAGGACCAAAAAAAGGAAGAGATCCATATGACCCAATATTGGGAGGCACGATGCCAGCAGGAAGAAACAATATGGTGTCAAAAGTCCCATATCTGATGGCTAAAGGAAGGAGAACAGAACACAATTTGTTTCTTTAGAACAACCATGGCAAGAAGAGCCCACAACAAAATCCTGAAGATCAAGGACCAGGATGGAATCGAGCGCGAATCACATCAGGAGATTGAAACCACTCTGGTTAAACACTTCCACGAGATAGCCCAAGAACCAAACCAAGACAAAAAGGAGGTCATTCAAAGGATAACCCATCATATTCCACGCCTGGTCACAGAGGAAAAAAATATCTTCCTAAACAAACCTATTACCATGGAAGAAGTTAACGAGGTGCTCCAGGAAATGCCCAATAGGAAAGCCCCAGGTCCAGATGGCTTCACAGTGGAATTCTTCAAAGCCTGCTGGGAAATCGTCAAACATGACATTTATAAGGTAGTAGAAGAATCTAGAAGGTCAGCCTCCATCCTTAAAGCACTAAACACCATAATGATCACACTAATCCCCAAAGAAAATGAAGCCAAAACCCCTGACCGATACAGACCTATAGTGCTATGCAATGTGGTTTACAAGATAATAGCCAAAGTCATAGCAAATAGATTGAAACCCCTCCTACCTACACTAGTCTCACAAGAACATGCAAGATTTGTGGAAGGAAGACAAATAATGGACAACATCATCCAGGCCCACTAGATCATTCACACCTTGAAGCTTCAGAAGAGACGGGGATTGATAATACAACTGGACCTAGCAAAATCTTATGACAAAAATAGCTGGCACTATATGGTCAAGACCTTGGAAGCCTTTGGTTTCACCCAACACTGGATCAACTAGATTGTCAGTCTCGTAACCCTAACAAGATACTCACTACTAATCAATGGAGCCCCTGCCAAACCTTTCTGGCCCACGAGAGGTATCAGACAAAGATACCCGCTTTCCCCCTTCCTATTCATTCTGATGATGGAAGGCCTCAGCTGGAGCATAAAGAGCGCAACCGCAACAGGGGAAATAACAGGTCTCAAACCCTTCAAAAATTTCCCTACTTCAATACAAGAACATTTTGTGGATGATACCTTTCTCCATGGCATACCCACGTTCAAGGAAGCTAAAGCCTACAAACGAATCCTAGAAGATTTTGGGGAAGCCTCGGGCGCTGATATCAACCATTCCAAGTCGATGATCTTCTTCTTCAATACCAACCCAGCTATCCAAAGGAATTTGACCAACATTATCAGATTTGAACGGAAGACACTCCCAGCCAAGTACTTGGGGATTCCACTGATAGACAAAGTGCACAAAATGCCAACTTGGGAAGGAGTAATAAACAAGTTACAGGAGCAGGTAAAAAATTGAACGTATAGATCCCTCAATCTACCTGGAAGACTAATCCTAACCAAGTCTATTTTACAAGCAATCCCAACCTTTGTGATGTCCATCTTCCCAACTCCATAGGGGATGCTACAAAAAATAAGAGCCATCCAAAGGGACTTCCTATGGCGAGGCATGGAAACAAAGAAAAAATGGGCCCTGGTGGCTTGGGAGAAAGTCTACAAGCTAAAAGGAAAAGGAGGCATGGGGCTACAGGACCCACAAGTGACCAATAACACCTATGGGGCGAAACTCTAGTGGCGTTGGGTCAAAGAAACTACTACACCTTAGGTAAACCTATGGAAGGCAAAGTATACCCCAGACATTCGTGACCAAGAAAAAATCCGCTTCAGAGGAACTAGGGAAGGTTCAGCCATTTGGAACCTAGCCTGGCGCAACAAAGACTAGATTTAGACACACAGCTTCTGGGAAATCCAGAATGGCAGAACAGCCTGATTCTGGGAGGACACTTGGCAACAAGAATCGAAAATGGAGAACCTAGACAAAGAGGTACTCCAACAGGAGCTAATAGCGCAAGGTAAAATTAACGTCTACCAATACTGGAAACATGAAACAGATTGCAACAAATGGAGAATCTAGGACAAGATCACTCTGCAAAACAATGATCCACCCGCAAAAACAATAAAAGAGGTGGAGGACGAAATGGGAAGAAGGAAAATAGCAGTCAAGGAAGGAGAGGACCAGTTGAGGTGGGGACAAAAAGACGGTGGGGAATTAAACCTAAAAGAAGTATGACACTATATAGTGGACCTGGACCAAGAAGACCCAACGCAACATTGGGATAATCTATGGAACAACCCCCAATGGCCAAAGATAAAAAATTTCCAATGGTTAATACTTCACAACCGCATTCTAACTTGGGAAAAACTAAGGAAAAGGGGATTCATAGGTCCATCAAGATGTCATCTCTGTCAATCCCAGGAAGAAACAATGAACCATCTCCTTGACAAATGCGCATACACTACAGAACTCTGGGATTGGGCGGCAAGTATCTTCCACCAGTCCAACAGGATCCGAGGTAACATTGTTGCAACCATCAATCTCTGGAAAGAGAACTATAGAGAACAAGAAGAGGTGAACCTCTGTTAGATACTCACCCCAGGAATGATCATATGATCGATATGGAAGGAAAGGAATTGACGCATTTTCAGAAACCAAAGCTGGCCCAAAGGGAATATCAAGGAAACAATAATCTCCATGACACGAGATACGGTGCAGAGTAGCAACTTCCAAGTAGGTAGAGCGCAACCCATTGACCAGGATTCCCAAGTCCTAGAGGCCTTCCACCTGAACGGCGGTCACAATCCCAATCAGTTCAGACGATCACGTCAAATCCAAGTAGGTGAGTGCAACTGGAAGCCACCACCTTCAAGCTCCCTCAAGTTGAATTTCGACAGAGCGACGAAAGGCAACCCAGGGCGAACAGGTTTGGGAGGAGTAATAAGGGACAATAAAGGAAACATCATCTGACTGTATGCTGGGAGTCTGGGAAACTCAACCAAGAACGCCATGGAATTCGGAGCCCTGGAGACTGGCCTGGAGATTCTAAGTCAGGAGGGGGTGAAAACTCCATAGTGGAAGGAGATTTTGTGCTGGTGATCAACACAATAAGAAAACTCCAAAACGGTACCAGAATGGGCAAAATCCAGAGACATTGGCGATTGGCACACCTACTGCAAACAATCCGGGAGAACTTGCAGACAGGGATCATAGTGGAGTTGCGCTAGGTTCGTAGGTCAGCAAATAGACTGGAGGACAACATAGTGAATGAGGGGGTGGATAACGAAGGTCCAGAACTAGACACAATCTGGAGCAGCATCCCGCAAGGTCAATTCCGAATAGATTGCACCCAACTTGTGGCAAAAGGTTGTGACAACAGTAGTAGTACGAAAGATCACTTCAATAATCGAGGCACAGAAAGAATTGAAGGGCACATAGGTTTCAGGCAGAATCTGATAGCCCACCAATCAAACAAGGTTACAAATGCAGGTACAAATCACACATCAGGCGAAGGCACGACACCACAATCCTGCCAATAGAAAGAAGTACAGGGGTTACCCGTGGGAAAGCAGAACAGATAACCAACAAGCGGTGAAAGATGAAAGATGAAAAGGTTCACCAAGGTCAAGTCTGGGTACACCTCACACAAGTACCGTTACAGGGCGGGGAAATGACTAGTGTACATTGTACAAGGCAAAGCATTGGCGCAGGGATTACGATAAGGCCATTAAGTGCACATGCTCTGGAACAGAGGATACGGACCAGAGGGGCCACCTTGATGAGAAGGCCATGATTACAAGGACGAGACTGCAACCGGGTTGGCTCCATAAAAGAAGGTATAACAGAAAGAGAAACATACTAGAGCAAAGCAATTACAGGGGCCACCTTACATACTAGAAAGGGGTGAAGCGGAACAGGAGAAGAACCCAACGCAAAAACTACCATATGCAAGTGAAGACGGTACACATGAAGAAAACCAACAGCAATAGAGGCCCCCGGGGGACAGAACCTCTATCAAGCACCCGAAGGATGACAAGAATCAAACAAGTGGCCAGGTAAGCAAAGAGTACCTTCCTCACGCAGGTCGATACAAAGGGAAAGACGAACATCAAAAGATGGGAGAGAGAAATCAACAACACTCGCAGGGGTAAAGCCTGGACAAAACTAACTCAGGAAGCGGGGGGAATAAGGGACCCAGGAGCCACATAGCCCAGAACAACCCTCTACCACAGGATGGTGGAGGAAGCTTGGAGAACAAAAATGTTGATAGGTAAAATGTGTGCGGACCGGGAGGATACCAACAAGACAGAAACCAGGGACCAGAAGAAGGTTCTCATAGGTATTCTAAACCGCCTCAACAACCTGGAGGTGAGTGCAAAAAGAATTGTGAAGGACCAGTGAAGCCAGCAGGAAAAAATGGAGCGACTGACAGGGAAATTCCATCTTTATCTATGCTATGTCCACCATATAGAAATTACTCCAGCCGACAGAAATGGAACCCCAACATGCATCAGAAAGATACACCCGGTGGAGCAGAGGGAGGAGAACAAGGCAAGGAAGGATGGAGATGAAGAGCACCCCATCAACCTAGACTAGTGCAGGACCAACCCTGGTCAAGTTTCTCAATGTAGGAGCAAACCCCACTATGCTTATGCTTTCTCTGTTTTCGTTATGTTGTTGTTTTTCAAACTAGATTGCAGAGGTTTGGGTCAGTTTCCCGTGGTGGCGGCCCAGGCCTCCCCTGCTATATTAGACATTGCTCCCCTGGGACCCCAGATCTGGTGTCCATTTTGGCAGATCTTGGGAGTCCCTGTATCCTTTTTGTATTATAATTTTCTTTAGTAATATAGATTCTCACACTCATTTACTAAAAAAAATAATAAATAAATAAATAAATCAATATTTAGAAATTTATTGATGACATTAACAATATTTTCTTTCATTCATTTTAAAAGTTAGGAAGTTCCATCAGATCTCATTAAAAAATACCAACTATTACTTAATCTATTAATTTTTTTTTATAAATTTAATCAAAATATTACTTAATCAACTAAATATTTTTATATGAATTTATATGGCAAATAAGAACCTTGTAATACCTACAAATTTATAATATTTATTGATATAATACATCATAAACAACTGAAATGTAAGATTCTCTTAATTTTATCATTAAGTTGATGTAGAGAAGTATTTTCCTAAAGAATGCACTTTCACCTAAACATTTGATGATAGATTCACCTAAACATTACTTTTACTTATTTATCTTTTAAATTGGGGTGTGGGGAATATCAGAGAAAACATAATATGAGGGTGAGGATGGGGAAATTTAAAACTTACCAAGTTCCACCATATCTCATTAAAAAATACAAAGTATTACTTAATCTATTAAATCTTTTTTATAGATTTAATACAAAGTATTACTTAATCAACTAAATTTTTTTACATGAATTTATATGGAAAATAAGAACCTTGAAATACCTATAAATTTATAATATTTATTGATATAATACATCATAAACAAATGTAATGTAAGATTCTCTTAATTTTATCATTAAGTAGATGTAGTGTAATATTTTCCTAAAGAATGCACTTTCACCTAAACATTTGATGATAGATTCACCTAAACATTAACTTTACTTACTTAGCTTTTAAATTGGGGTGGGGGAAATATGAGAGAAAACATAATATGAGGGTGAGGGTAGCGGGAAATGCGAGAGAAAATATATATTCCCCCCACCGCCACCTTCATATATGATATTTTCTCTCATATTCCCCACACCCCCACCCTCTTATATGAGGGTGGGAGGTGAAAATATCATTTAATTGATGACATATTTAATAAAAACTATTAATATAATTATAAATTAGTAAATATATTTTTTTAATTAATAAATTAAGGTATTTGGAAATTTTCGGGGAAAAGTTGCAATGGGGAGAGGGAAAGAGTTGTGATGGGGATAGGAGGGTGGTGGTCATTCAAATGATCTTGTAGATATCTAATTATTTTCCAATGTAAGGGGGGGAGATTGTATAGTCCCTGGTGTTTACATACTATGTATGGATTTGGTTGCTAGCTAGGCTACTATTTTGAGAAGGAGATGGCTTTGCTTCTAAAATTGTAAGTATAAGGCTATATTTTAGTGTAGAAGGGTTTTTTTTTTTTCTACAAGTACATGTATAGATTATGGAGGCAAGGGTGCTTCAAATTTTGCAGGCATTACTAATCTAGTGGTTGTGGATATGGAGAAATCAACACTAGTGGTTTTCTTACCTAATAGTCAAGGTTTTTAGTTTACCAGAAACTCTTGGGTTAAGGGTTCTAAAGTGAAGATTTTTTTTAAAGATATGATCTAGAGTGTTATGGTGGGTAGGGATAATGTTTATCGGTAGCATGATAAATCTAGTGAGAGTGCTCTGCCAAAGTGTATTATCTTGAACAACTCTACCAATGATGGTTTGATGAAAGTGGTGGTGCACTCTTTGAATGCTAATTTCTATGTGATCTTAACTCCTTGACTTGAAGGAGTAAGAAGAATGGACTAATTTTCCATCTAAGAGGAAAGTGGTCACTGGAGAGGATGAGATGGTGGTGATTCTCAATCAAGGTTTGAGGGATGAGCAACTAATTGTTGAGTTGGGAGAGCCCTCCCCTGAATTGGGTCTTTTCTCATCATTTGGTACCCCTTTTCTAGATAATAAGGGTAAAAGGAAGCTAAAGTTTTCTCCAAGGAAAATTCCATGGAATCTAGAGTGGATTTGCAGGGAAACGAAGTTGATGTCCCACAAGTGATGCCCATACAAGAGGTGTTACCCCCTAGTTTTTGAGTGAGGGTAATACATACATATTCTTTAATTCCTCCTCATTGGGGTCATTCCTTATGTTTTTCTAACATCTCTACAATTTCACCTTAGTTACTTTGACACCCTTTATTTCTTCCATCATGTATTTTTCATCCACTTTAGTTATATCCTCATTAGTAGTAGTTCCTTATATGATTCATATCTCACACACCTTTGAAGTTGTTATAGGCTCTATCCCTAAAACTTGAACCTCTTCAACCACTTCAATAGTTGTACCCGACACTTTTAATTCTAGTAATCACATCTTTAAATCAAAAGAAGAAATTATCAAAGCTTTGGGTATTCCTAATTATCCATGTGACGATATGCACTATCATGCTTATTTTCTCCCTCAAGATGTTGTCACCTCCAAAAGATATTCTAATCAATTCTCCATCAAATTTAAATATGTCATACCTCAAAGATATGTCAATTGGTTCAAAAACCCAAATCCATGTTTGAATGCCTTTAAGGAAGGAAATATGGCCAATATTTATCCCATTATCAAAGTGGATATTTTTATTAATCCCAATTGCATTGAACACATCCTTCTTCATGCCTCTTGTTCTCCCAAAGAGGTTTGGTTTATAAAGATATTTTCCAAGAGTTTCATGATTTCTTTGCCTAGTCTAACTTTGAAATGTTGAGACCTAATAGGGAGGATCCATTTCGTAGAAGGATCCAATTTTATCACCTTGTTAAGCCCAAACAAATTTCATGACAAATTACATATGAAATCAAGCCTTGTCTTTGAATTTTTCAAATACTCAAGAGTTTTCAAACTTAACAAAAGTTCCTATATTTTTGAACCCTTTGTGAATGTTTGAAGGCTTTGTCATTTTTTTTCTTCTTAGAACTTTACTTCCTCTTGATTCCCAAATTGAGCTTGATTTCAAAATCAAAACCTCTTTAAACTTGTTCGACTTTTCTTCCTCTTGATTCCCAAATTGGGCATGATTTCAAAATGGGGCCCTCTTTAAAATTGTTCCAACGTTGTTCTCCCCTAATTACCAAATCAATATGATCTGTAAACGAGGAGGCTTATAGCCCAATTGTTTCACCAACATGAATTCTTTGCAGAATTGAAGTTCTTATCTCTATATTATCCTTGTACAAGTTGCCATATCCGTAGAGATGCCACTAAGCCTTCATCCTCCACCCTATACAAGGACCTTTCTTCTTCTTACTGCTAAGCATAGACGTAATTTGTATGCAACAACAAACAATGTGATAATAAAATATACCTCACTGTGTGTTCCATTTGGTTGGCTAGTAACAAAGCCACTTTCTCTTAGGATTTGTCTAAGCCTCTATAAGAGATATGTAGGATCATGTATGTTTATGTTGGACTCTCTAAGAAATTGTAATACTCAATTTTTTAATCTAGAATAACAATGTAAATGTAATGAATAGATGGTTGTAACCCAAAATTATATGTTAAATATCATTGTACATTTGATTATAATATGAAATCCCTAATTTTGTAAATGAGGAAGGACTAAAAAAACATGGGGTATATGATTCCACAATTAGGAAAAGTGAAAAGGGTCTAAGGGGAGAGGATTTTAGTGACTAAAAAACCTTAACTAGTGTTATATCTTAAAGTATTCAAACTTTAATTAGTAATCCTTGATTATTAACCTTGGTATAATTTATCTTAATGAATGTGAAGAGACTAATGAAGTAAAATCTTGATATTCCAAATTAGGGCACTTAAGTTACATTATGGATTACTAATGATGACCAAGCACAAATGAGACTTGGTCCCCTATATAATATAAGTGTTGCAGAAGTTTTTAGGACATTAAATCCATTTATATATTCAAAAATGCAATTTAAACAACAAGAAAACACCATTTTACCCAAACTTATATTGACTGATTCTAATAAAAAAAACCTAAACGTACAAAGTTTAAACAACCTATAAGTAACATCATAAGAAAGCTTTGTGGTCCAATTCATAGTCATCTACTTATTCATCAGTCTCTCTTCTAAATGCTGTACTGTCTGAGTTAAAATCATGTATACGTGACCACGTGACATTTTTAACCTTTGTGGTCCAATCCTTCTGCAATTTACATATAGCGGTTTTATGTGCAACCAACTTTACATATAGCGGTTTTATGTGCGACCAGATTTAAAAAGAAAGTTGTTCTCGACGTCCACGGCATTGGGTGACATTGTAAATTAATGAAGGGAACTTACCAATTGCACAAGCTTCCAATTCGGTCTTCGTAATCGACAGGACTGGCGAGTCGTGAGAATTTGGAGATATTTATGGCTCATCAGAGTGTGCTGGATGGGGCATTTCGCTTATCATTCGCAATACATGTTTTCTGTGGTTCGCTTGGTTATATATATATATATAACCAAGCAAACCACAGAAATATATATATATAACCAAGCAAACCACAGAAATATATATATATATATATAACGGAGTCTGATTTTGTGAGGGTACTGGGTTTTGAACGACAGTGTCTGTACAGATATGCAGAGTATTATATATATATAATACTCTGCATATCTGTACAGACACTGTCGTTCAAAACCCAGTACCCTCACAAAATCAGACTCCGTTTTTAACGATGTTCCACTCAAATAAATGCCAGAATTTAGGTTAATAATATGGACATAAAATTAACATAAAATGTTTCTAATCCTACTGTAAATTTTTCAATAATACAAAATACATAAGATGCGGGATATATTGAAGTCAAACATGTCGGTCTTAATAAAACCCTAGATGCCAGCATAAAAATTGTAAGAGTTTTAATTAGAAAAGCTATATTTTTTTTTATACGGGGTAATAGGCAACACACTATAACCCCCACACAGCGGAGTAATTAAAAACGTTATATTATCATGATTATAAACCCTAAGATCCTAAAAAATTTAATTATGAAATCTTTCACCACATAAATTTGAAAACAGTAGTGACCTATTTTATTAACTATGAAATTTTTCACACATAAATTTGAAAAAATTGAAAATAGTAATAATCTATTTTATTATTTTATTAGATTAATGTGTATTAATTAACATAAACTCATCTTAACTCTAATTTTACTAAACATTAAGAAAAATTAAATTTATAAAATTATAAATCTACATCGACCTAATAGTATACTATAAAATATACCTCTCAAAACAAAGATTAATACATGATGAATAAGAGAGTAAAATGAGCACCATATATCTACTTCAAAGCAGTCTAAGTAACTGTATTTTATCAAATCTATAGATCTATTAATTAAGAAACGATTAAAACATTGAAATATAAAAATATCTATACTTCAAAGCAAATAGCCCAATTTATTATACTAAAGTGCTAGGTTTTCGATCGGTTACAATTATCACTGTGCATAATGACGACCACTTTGTCGTTAACGCCAAACAAAGTGTAAATTTTCGCAGAGAAATGATTAGTAGGTTTGGGAAACAACAAATATATCAAACGTATCAGGTGGCTACTTTCTTATAAGAGAAGAGACCGTGAAGGTGACCAGTCTAGAAGGCGGGCTGCAGTGGAGAAGCGCTTCGGCCTTTTCTGCAAATGCCTGAAAAAACTGATCTGTGCATTCCTTCCCAATGTGTGCTTCAATTAAACTGCCCACAAAGCTCTTAACCAAATTCGACTTCATCAATCCAAACATCTTTGGATCCCTAATATACTCCTCAAATTCCTCCTCGGGCATGCTCGGCACCTGCTCGAAGACTTGCATGCTCTCGATCTCAAAAACGCCGCAGTTCTCCACTGCCCGTCTCAGCTCCTTCGCAGTCGGAAAATACCATGGAAGATTGAAAGAGTCTCTCAGATCCGAACTGATAATCCCCTGCATTACAAATTGCATTATATATAGATCACTTTGTTCTATTAAGTACTAAATGATTGGATAAGAATTTAAGGGTTATTGTCTGCCATGCCTGTGTGACAAGCTCATCCCATGCATCTTCAAAGTCCTGTCCACAGAATTCGCCTCCGACTGATACTTGTTCTGTAGGAGGCCAACCATCCGGCCTCCCCATCATACACAAGAATATAA
>ML818403.1:5415-16264 GCA_009831015.1 Picea engelmannii | reverse complement strand
ATGTATGCTCACAGTCTGTGCAGTTTTATGAATGGTTTGAGTATAAGACTGCCTATGTAGTGTTTTGATTTAGAAATGGTGGTTGCATGCTTATAATGGAAAGACTACGTATGGCTTATGTTTTATAAATCACTATTTATACGCATATTGAATTAATTCAGACTTCAAGTCTGTTCTCGGGAAATCTATACCCTTATCCGTCTCAGGTAATACCCTAGATAGATCTCCCCATAGAGACACCCTTCTTAGAGATCTCACCAAGAACTTGGAAAAGGATTTGAAGGCGCAAGTCTTAGTAACCCTGTACGAGGAAGAATGATCCTCTTGAAATCCCAAAATAACAGCGAAGGAATTACCGTGTTTGCTTCGCAAGAGTCATCAAGGAGGCATTGGACGGTCGGAATTCTCCGTGGAGAATTCGCGAAGTCCCGAGAGCCGTCAGATCTTGCAGAGGAGTAGGGGAGTTACGGTAAGCCTATTTTCAAGTTTTTAGTTCGGGAGAAATCGGACTGTAGGATCTGAGTCGACAAGAACCGTTGGATCACTCACGTAATCTCATTTCATGGATTCACGAGTTGAAGGGTTAAAAACCTTGCCTCAAGATTCACGAGTTCGAAAAAGGAAAAGTCCCGAAGGGGCGAAAGGATTTGTGTGAGCCAGTTATTGGTGAAGTGCATTGGAACTCGATATTTCAGGGTTTCATGGGTTGAAGAACCGAAAGCTTAGCATCAGGATTCGCGAAGTCCGAAACTCCAAAAAGGCGGGAAGTTCCGTTGTGGGACCCGTGTCAAGGGAGGACCGTTGGATCAGGAGCTTCATCGCGCACATCGCGTCTTCGAAGGTTCGGAGGTTGAGAGAACCTCTTCTCGAAATCAAAAGTTGCGAAGTGCTGAGAGCCGAGGCACGAGTGTGGACACGTGGCAGAACCACAAGGTGGGGCCCGCGTGGTTGACAGGCGGACACGCGTCGCCTGGGAAAAAGGAGTCAACACTCCGTTGACTTCTCGCGTCTCGGGAATTCACGAGATACGAGCACGAGAGCTCGACGCTACAACTCGTGAAGTGGCGAGTTGTGAGAAGTGTGAAAGGAAGGTCAACCCTCGCTGACTTCCAAGTTTCGGAGGTTCGCATAGGAAGAGCACGGAGATTCAACCCTTCGACTTGCGAATTTGCGAGTTGCGATGGGAGCTAGTGTTTAGCCTAGCCAGTGGTCATGCACGGAGGGCGCTGACAGGAGGGATCTATACCCATTTCGTGATCTCGGGTATCGCGAGATTGGAAAGGAGGAGTCAAGAGCTTCGACTCGCGAACTCGCGAGATGGCGAGTTGCGACAAGCGCCTTTGGGAATAGGCCTTGGTCATAGCGCTGTGGTCGCTTGGGAGTCGTGGAGCTCGTGCCTAGTGTTGTTCGCATAGGGGAGCTTCCGAAAGGACCTGTGGATCGATTGGAAGAAGATTTCAGCTGGAAATCAAAAGAGGCCGCTTCGACTCATAAAAGGAACTGAACGATCCTTAAGACCGGGAGGTCGCGCAGAGACTCTGTCGAGGCAGAGGTGGCGTCTGTAGCCTGTGCTAAGTTCCGTAGGTTTTCGAGGGTTCTGTCCCTCGAGAAAAGGAAAAAAATCTACTACGCCGCAACGGGGTTGTGACACTTATAATATCTTTATTTTATTTTATTCTCTAATTCTTTATCGCACCATAGATTCTCCTCAAACTTAGCTTGTACAATATTTTTAATATTATCAATATTCTTCAAAATAACTTCCTCTTTTATTCCCCAATGATTTATCCAAGACTTGACATAATTATGCCATCTTTAGCTAGAGTTTGAAGCAATTTTGGGTAGCCTATCGTTATCCATATTGTTTATCTTGTTCTTGTACATTAAGTACCTAATCATAGTTGTTCTCTTAATGGGGGGAAGGCTCGCTTTGATGAGGAGGATAGGATAAGGTGTATTGTCCTTAATTTTGAGCTTATAAGTTATAAAATTTGTTTGGATCTAATCTATCTTTCTCCAAGATTCTTGAGAGATAACGCAATCCCAAACTTCACATCCATATAAGATAACATGAGTGACAAGAGCCTCAAAGAGGATCTTTTTCTTATCCCGTAGCCAAAGGTCTACTAATTTACAATTATTTTCAAGCCCATAATAAGTTTTCCACCATCCATTTATCCTTTTCTCAATGTTATAGTTCCAATTGAGCTTGTGATGAATATCAATTCCAAGATACTTGTACAAAGGCACTTCCTCCAAGATATTATTGTCATATAAAAAATTATCATAGGTGATCTTGTTGGATTTAATGATCATAGCCTTTGTTTTGTCAATGTTCACAATCATACCTCTACTAGAGAAGAAGTCCTTGAGGATTCTAAGCTTCTTACTGGGGTCATAGGAATTCCTTTCCATAAGAACAATATCATCGACATAGAGAAGAAGAATGATTACTATACTAGAAAGAGTTGGTCCAACACATCCTTCGGCTTCCAAACAATCTTCTAACATGTCAATGTAAATGCAAAAAATGGTAGAGGATAGGGGACAACCTTGCTTGACTCCTATATTGCAGTTAATTTATTTTGACCGACCCTCTGTGCTCCTAAACTTGGCAATAACATTCTCATACAACCTTACCGCAACAACTCTCAGCCTGGAGGGAACTTTTATCTCTTCTAACTTATTTCAAAGGTTGGTCCTAGGCATAGTGTCAAAAGGTTTCCAAGCATCCATGTACATGGGATGAAAGGATTCCATATGTTTTCACATAGATAAAATAGATTCCTCAATAACTCTATTGACCACAACCGTTTCTAGGCATGCTTTGGATTCTAGCCATTGGCCCCCATCGATGTTTCTCTACCCATTGCATCTTCACAAGAAGAGTTCTCCAATGCTTAGACTGAGGAAAATAGAGAAACTAAATTTTTTTAACAGATCCAACACGTCCAACAATATGTTCATGATATCTTGTAGAAATCCAATGCCAAGTACAAGTAGCAACATGACCAACATTGAGTTCCACACAAGTTTCAGGTTAGTGATAAGGTGTGGTTGCATTTTCCGAAAGAGTGCCTCATAGCCCCCCACAAGAAGCTCATACCACTCTAGTATGGGCCTTACATCATCATGAAGGTTGTGGGTGAGAATAATTTTGAATTGGGTATTCCCCCTTTCCTTGGCTTGCACCCAATATTTAATGTGAAGTTTCTTCGACCATATTTTCCATCCCTATTGGACACTTCGAAGGTGGTTGAACATTTGGACCCTACAAAACTCAATACTAATTGCATCAAGAAATCTACAGTCGATCGAATCATTAACACCAAGAAGAATGGCACTCGCTAGCAGGACATACAACTCTATAAGGTTGTCAAAGTAGGACAACTTCTTCACCAAGGCAAGTGGCTCACTAGGAGTCAAATTCAACAAAAGTTTCCTCACCTAATGAGGGAACTTAACACAATGGGGAACATTTCTTCCTAAGGGAGGGGGAATGATCTAGGTGGACATCAATGGCTACCCAATTCTTCCACTGATGCAGACTGATCCTCCACAGTGGACATCAGTGGTCCTCCACCATGCCCATCACAATGATGGTGCTCACAGAAGAAGTGCTTATGTGCCCTTGCTGTGACACTTCTCATTTTCCTCTCTTGTTCATAAAACAAACCAACACAGCCCCATCAGAAACAAAAAGCGTACCCATCATTCATTCTTACCTTTCTTTCTACTTGCTGGTTGAGTATTGTATACTAGTGTAGCACTACCTAGAGTACAATATTGTGACCTGGACTTGTTACCCGTCAAGTGCGCCGGCAATTGACAGCCGTCCGAGTTAAAATCGTTGGGCAAATCAAGAAAGAAAGTTTGAGTTAAAATCGTTGAAGGAATGGCATACACAGTATATAGGGAAAAACAATAATGTTTAAAGCCACATATGAGTGCAACTCTGAAACAGAGTTAAATACAAGATTGTTATCATTATGAGATAACTATGATTAGGGAAGTACTGTGGTGGTGTAGCCACATTCATTGTCACTAATGTGATTTTTGAGCGGCTCTCGGCGTTTTGTTCCATTTTAGGAATAGATTGGGGTAAAGCAAACGACAGGATGTTGGCACGCTACTCATGGGAATAATATGAAGATTCTTGCGGTAGCACATCTCGACCATGTAATCGCTAGGATCATGGTTCTATTAAATAAATAAATTTTAAATAAGAAAAATCTCATACATCCGTAAATTTATCGAAATATATCCTAATTTTCGAAATTAAAATATAAACTTTAATTATTCATAAACTCTAATTAAATGTAACATAAATTCTAGTTATAAAAAATGTAACATGGAATAGTTGTTATAGGTGGCTTGGAATCAAGATAGTGAATCGCCGAAGAGGGTGCAGAATCTTGACATTTATGATTTTGGGTAAAACGTGAAGTGACAGGCATGAAAATAATTTAACCGTCATCAATTTTTGTCTTGACAGGCTGGGTAAATTTGAAATTCCAGGCCTGCTCTCATGATACAAATTGGCATACCCATAAAGTGATTCTCATTATAGGATAGCAATAAACTGCATGTTAGTCAGTATTGATGGACGCAGTAGGTGGATTATAGTTCATCAAATTTGAAAGCAATTCAGGGATACTCTATAATCCACTCGATGTTGATGTATCATTCAATGTTGTGTAGCAGGTTGGATATTCACTGCCCTCATTATACGCAGGTTTTTATTAAGTCAACAACTATCTCAAAAATGTGATAAGATTTGATTGGTGTATGTAGGTTTTCACATCAGTCATAATGTTAAACAAATTTTTGAAAAATAATATGAGTATTTTCCAAAAATTTATTAGACAATTATTGTTTTTTAATATGTGAAATTTATTATAGTTATTGAATGACATAACAAATTAATCAATATTATATAAATTAAAATATATAATTAAATATAAATTAGTTTAAATTTAATAGTATATAGTTTTACTTAGATGTGAGTTGGTTTGATGGTTAAGAACATGTGTCTCCTCTTAAAAAGTTAAAAGTTGAAATCTAGAGGAGTAGACTTATCCCTTATCCCACAAACAAGAGAATCTCATATACCAATTTAGTGTCAAGGTTGTGTAGCTACTCTACAAAATGGTTTTTTGGGGTCATTTAGAACTTTTAGCCTACTACATTTAATGTCTGGCTTAACCATGACCTTAAAATTAAATTATTATTATGATATTGAAAAATATATATTAATTACTCAACCTATTAAAAATTATTAAACTTATTTCAATATACTTTCAAAACTTATAAAAATAAGAAATTTTGAAAATTTTTATGAAAAATGCATTAATGCATTTCAACAATATATAGCAAAATGATTATATATAGCAACGTTGAAATCTAAAGTTTTAAACTTATCCTTTATCCCACAAACAAGAAAATTTTATATACCAATTTAATATCTAACTTAATCATAACTTTAAAAATAAATTATTATTATATTAAAAATATATATTAATTACTCAACCTATTAAAAATTATTAAATTTATCTCAATATACTTTCAAAACTTGATGAAAATAAGAAACTTTGAAAAACATTATTGGAAAATGCATTACAACAATAAGTCCACCCTCATTAAAGTACACACCTCGTACAACATGTACAAATTTCCAAATGGAATCACGTTTCTCGAAGTAACTCACGTTATTTGTGGCCCGATTTATTAGGGTAACTCACAAATGATTTCGAAGTAGCTCACGTTATTTGTGACCCGATTTATTATGGTATCCCATAATCGTGGTAGATGAAACGTCGAAGATCGAGTGGTATTGTTACTTCTATGGAATTATCTTTCATTTTTTCATCTATGAAATATATATATATTATTTTTCATTTGTTCTTAACTATCAAATGATAACACTAGAAATATTCAAACTCTCATTAAAGATGTAGTTGTGGGAAATTACTATGAAGGTTAACCATTGATTTTGTGTGTTATATTGGTTGATTTTGTTAATGTTGAATCTCATAATTTTGGTCAATGCCTCCTATTTTGAGAGGGGTTTATTTATGTATAGGCAATATCTCTATTAATTTGAGAGGGATTTTGTTTTTTTGTCACTCCTTGTAACTTTGTAATGAGAAAACTAGTACTTAATATTTTTGAATTTGGTCTCAAGGAAGGCCAACATATGTAAGAACATATGTTGGCAACTTTGGAGGTCCCAATCCATGTATGTATGCAATGTAAATTACCCAAAGTTTCCATTGTAGAGTTTCCAATTCTGTTTTTTTAAGTTTATTTCCTATTGGAGAAGAAAAAGTGTTTTCCTTGCTTGTCTTGGCTTCCACAAGCCACTATCTTGCATTCCTAAGGATTATATGATGTCAATAACCATCTTATAAGTCGTACTCAGTCTCAACGTCCTCCCTACAGACCACACATAGTTTCTAGAGGCAAATTGAAGGTGATACAAGTTGTGCGCTTCCTGGGAGCATGTGTCCATTTGCAAGAGGCATTGCAATTAGTTGTTAGCATGCAAAAATTTCCTTTGGATGTTTGTTGCTTGGAGACAAGTTCACTTTTAACTCAATTCATTATTTCATTTGTAGGCTATGGATACTATGAATCGTTTGCTTCGTATCTTTTTTTTGTTTGGCATGTAGTGAGTTGTCTCATTCCCACACCAACTTGCATCATTTTCTTATGATTTATTAAATGAATATTCTTTCTATGTTTAAAGGATTTATATCTCCTATATGTTGCAAAGGTGGAGTTTAAAGTGAATGGAGTTGGATGTAAAACTAAATGTGTATTGCTTTGTATGAAACAATTGAGTTGAAGCCTAAGAGGATAAGAACAAGTGAAGTTTAGTGGAGTTGAGTTTGTTTGTGTCTAAACATTACATAGGAGAACATTCCAAGCACATGCTACCAGTAGAATTTACAATATAATCTACATCTATCTCATTGAAAGCACTTGCAGTACCTTGAGGTGATTATAAGTTTCTCAAGAATACATGTTGGCATAACAGACAAGCTATAAATCTACCATTTACAAATCAATATGTGTGTGTACACATATACATACATATACATTTCATGGAAAACTTTATTATGTGGAAAGTTTCTAGGTGCTTCCTCACATTTCCTGAATAAAAGAATCATTAACAAAAAACATATGCATCTAACCCAAAAAACCCCATGAATATGTTTCAAGCTTCATGTTTCTCATTCTCCCTATTTATTAATATTCCCTAAACCTCCTTAACCCAACTTCCTTGATTACATCAACATAACTAAATAATTTGTATTAAATTTAGATTAATGTGTAAAAAAATATTATTCAAATTTAAAGTCACTAAACAAATAAATATATAAACTTTATAATAACTTTTCTTAAAACCAAAAGAAATTGTTGCTAAATAATTTTCTATAATTATATGTTTATAATTTTATAAATCAAATTTAATTATTTAAAACATAAATATAAACAATTTATTATACATATGTTTTTATATCATAGATATAAATCATTGAGTATATTTTTTAAATAAATTAATTTACTCATTTCTTCGTAAAGTAATTTTTACGAACAATCTGGTTTGCATATGATTTTTGGGAATACATATTATGATTTGAAATTTGTATGAACAATATGAGTAAGCCATGTAGAGTGTAAAACATAAATATGAACCATTTATTATATATATGTTTTTATATTATAAGTATGAACCATTTAGTATATTTTTTTAAATAAATTAATTTACTCATTTCTTATTTAAAGTAATTTTATGAATAATCTGGTCTGCATGTGATTTTAGAATATTTTGAAATAGATTTTGAAATATATAAAGTAGATTTCGAAATATATAAAGTAATTTTTATGAATAATCTGGTTTTTGGAATATATAAAGTAATTTATGAACAATTTGGTCTGCATATGATTTTGGAATATATATTATGATTTGAAATTTGTATGAAAAAGTAAGCCATGTATAGTGTGATGCCTGACAAGCTAACCAGCAAGAGCTCGACACATCCACTCCCACCACCAACTCCACAACCAATTGTCAAATTAGTATGACAAATCCACAGCAAGCGATGAACCAACAAGACAAGACTAGCGCTATCCACAGCCATGAAAACCTTAGTATGACAAACCATAATGACAAGACCAGCACCATCCACAACCATGGGAAAGCACAACAGCTCAAAAACACAAACGATGGAAGTAGGACTACACCATTTTTGGTTTCGAAATAAAGGTTATACCTTCTCCTTTAAAGTATAGAAGGGGATTAGAAATAGAAACAATAGAAGTTGAAACCTCTACTCCAGCATGTGGATCGCTGGACCAGCCGAACTAAACCTATCAACTTATCTGTTTTACTCTGCCAATTCACAAGGACAAATGAATAGGGAAGGGAGTTTCCACCCGACTTACTGCACTGACAAACAAATAGGGACAATACTCGAATCTTAAGTCTTCAGGGTCTTGGACCTTCAAAGTAAACCAAGCACTCTCTCTACCCCGCTTCCATCCATCGTTCAAGACCAAAGTGAGGTCCTGCATCGAACCTTACTTTATGTCTATTGGACTTCCTTTCCGAGGGTTCTTTCGGCAAACCCCCTTATGCCAAACTACAACGATACACATTTTGATTTAAAAAATTGTTCATTTATATTTATAAATATACTAAATAAAATAGTCCAATCGAATATTTAAGAAAATTTACATAGCTAAAAGCTTCGTTATGGAATTTATGGATTAGGGTATACACAGATATTCTCTACAAAGGGTTATCTGAGAATATTTACTTTTGTAATCCTAATTTTGCTAGACTAAGCAAACAACCAGATGGAATGATGTTTCTCTGTGTTTTTCTTTTTTTTCATTGGAACTGTGCCGACTACCATATTTACAACTGGATAAAATTGGATACATGTCTACATAATTGTTGGTGTTTTTGAATTAGAGGTTTTGATTGTTTAGAAGATCCACTCTGTGACAAAATGTTTCAAAAAATTGCTATGTCTTGGATGTTAAGGAAAACACCTAATTACATCATTAACTAGTTAGTTAGTTAGTTTACCGTTATAGGAGTTGGTAACTCACTCTGTAACGTCTTGTAACCATATTGTGTAACTATACATGTTCATATTAATAGAATACACATCAATAGTGTAGTGTGTTGCATCAAATATGTCTCTGCTTAATCTTGTCATGGTATCAGAGCGGGTCTGGGCTTCACTCCATCACTAGAGAGCCCAAGATCCAAGAATATGGAAGTCGCTCCGTTAAGAAACTGTCACCATATAGCAGAGGAAGAGATTGCCACTGTTCGTTGTGAGAGTGTTGTTTTCCGTGAGAGACTGCTGCTATTTGACATTAGAAATATGTGTCTGCAAGGAATGTCGCGTGCCGAGGAAGGTTCCCATGAGCTGAAGGCCGACAAAGGTTTGTTGTGCCACTCGAGGAGAGGGCGTGAAGGTTTGGTGGAAGAGAGTCGTTCGTTAGATTGACCGAATGACCTTGGAGTCACTACGGTAAAGAAATTTCCAGCCATGTAAAAATGACAGCTAAATAAAGAAAGTAAACCTTAGTGAAAGAGAAGTGGATGAAGGTACCATATTTTTTCTTGGGTAAATAATTTACAAATATTAAAATAAAAACAAAATTGATTTTTGAAGGATATATTTTGAGAAGTAGTGGAAAAATATTTATATTAAAAGATTGGAAAACTATTGAAGTAGAAAAAGTTGGCCAAGACATTATTTCAAGAGTTTTTATTTTTATTTTAAATGAGTCAATATAAAAAGAAATGAAAAAGATTTGGTCACACCAGTTTCAATGGGAAAGAAAGATTGCCAGAGAGATGAAAAAAAGTGTTGGATGAAATTGGTTCACAAACCTTTGTAATTGTGAGATGATGATTTTTTCTTCTTAATAATGAAAAATTATTTGGAAGTATGGTTAATGGTTTGGAAGTTATTTTTGTATTGATATTCGTGACCTCAATATGAAGGTGAATATGAAGGTGTTGTTATTTTGTTAGAATTAGCTACTCTAACAAATGACAGGAGAATATAGAAAACACATGGTGATGAGATTTATTTTGGTATTATTAAGAAAGTTTCAAAGAGTGAACTGAAGAAAGAGATTCTAGTTAGATTATGGTGAAAAAGAGTCACCATGAAGCAAATACTCTACAAGAAAGAAAATCGAGGCTTCCAGGGAGAAGAAGCCGCAAGATAAGAGTATTGTCTCTTCTATTGTTGAAGAGCAAGAATCATTGTTGCCTCTTCTATTGTTGAAGAGAAAGAATTATTGACGCTGAGCCATTTTATGGACAACATTTCCGCATTATTGAGCAGTAAAAATTGCATGAAGAAAGTCGCAAAGAAGAAAGATGGGCAGAGACATGCAACAAAATATAACTAAATTTTTTGTTTTTTCATTCATCAGCAAATACATAAGAAATGAATTGTTGTAATTTGAGGGGTGCATGTTTGGTTGTACCTGACACCCCAGTAGACACTCCAGTCAGTTTTTTGATCCCATTTGTAAGAAGTTGTGAGCTTTGCTATAGGCAAGCTTTGTTCCCCATGTTCAGTAAGCCCTGATTGAATCAGGCCTACATAGGTCAGCATGTGATCATGTAGCATGTATCCTTGGTTTCGAGTAGCATGAAGCATAGGCCATGATACATCACAACTATCCCTGGTTTCGAGCAGCTTGAGGCGCTAGCTAGAAGGAATGTGGTATAAAGTCCACTTTGGTAAAAGAATGTGGTATAAAGTCCACTTTGGTAAAATAATGTGGAATTAAGTCCACTTTGGTA
>ML818402.1:144363-165221 GCA_009831015.1 Picea engelmannii | reverse complement strand
GATTCTGGAATAGTGTGTGGTTGTAGTAATCCTGCTAGATGTCTATGTTCAGCCTTTACCTGCTGACATTCTAGACATCTGGACACATAGTTGACTATATCTTCCTTCATTCCCTTCCAGAAGAATAAGTGTTTAAGTTCTGCCCTCATTTTCGTGACTCTTGGGTGAGCCATGTACACTTCTATATGAGCCGCATTTAGGATCAAAATCCTCAACTCGTCATTCGGTGGTATGTAAATCCGATTTTTAAACCTCAGTAATCCATCGTCATCAAACATAAATCCTTCAAATCTTGGTACCATCATTGTTTTGTCTGATAAAACCCTCGACCTCTTTGTATCAGTCATCGTCACTCTGTAAATTTAGAATCTTTTCACATAGATTCATCTGAAGAGGCAACACCAAAAAGATGCATGGTCTCTAACTTAATGCATATGCCACTCAGTTCACTTTTCCTTTTATGTAAATAATCTCGAAGTCATACTCGCTAAGAAGTTATGACCACCACTGTTGTTGCCCATTCAGGTCGCTTTGCGTAAAGATGCGTTGTATTCCATAGTGATCTTTCATTAGTTCAAATTTTCATCCAACAAGGTAGTGTCTCCAAACCTTCAAGGAATATACGATGGCTAACAAATCCAAATCGTGCATTGCGTAGTTCTCCTCATGCCTTCTTAGTTTCCTTGAGATGTATGCGATCAATCGACCGTCTTGCATCAAGACTCCACCTAATCCTTCCTTGGATGCATCAATCCATACCAAGAAGTCTGCATCCATGTCAGGGACCTTTAGTATCGTTGTCATTGTCAACAAATCCTTGAGCCTCCTAAAAGTTTTTGTGCATTTCTCAGTCCAAACAAACTTCTTGTTCTTCTTCTGCAACTCCATGATCGGATTTTCTATCTTCGAAAATATCTTGACGAATTGTTGATAGTATCCTACTAAACCCATGAAGCTACATACTTCCGGGACATTCATCGACGTAGGACATTCCATAATAGCCTCGACCTTTGCTGGATCTATGATGATAACTTCGTTGGAGATGACATGGCCTAAGTAGTGAATCTTTGATTGATAAAATGAGCATTTGGACAACTTTCCATACAATCTGTGCTCTCACAAACACTGTAGTACCAAGCGCAAGTGCTCTTCATGCTCCTCCGTCATCCAAGAGTAAATCAAAATATCATCAATGAATACTTGGACGAACTTGTCCAAGTACTCGTGGAACACCCCGTTCATCAAACTCATAAATACCCCTAGGGCATTGTTAGTCCAAACGGTAAAACAATAAACTTGTAATGTCCAAACCTCATCTTAAAGGCAATCTTAGGGACATCATCCCCCTTGATCTGTAACTGGTGATACCCTGATCGCAAATCAATCTTTGAGAACACCCTCGCACCCTTCATATGATAAAATATATCATCTATCCTCGACAATGGATACTAATTCTTGATCATTGCCTTGTTCAATTGACAGTAGTCAATGCAAAGCCTCCATGACCCATCCTGCTTTCGTATGAAAATAACAGGCGCACCCCATGGTGACACACTTGGATGTATCAGTCCAGGTCCAACAATTCCTTCAGTTGCATTATCAACTCCTATAACTCCGGGGTCGACATCCGATAAGGCGTTCTCACTATTGATTATGTCCCCGGTTTTAGGTCTATAATAAAATCCAATTCCCTCTCTGGCGACATCCCAGGTAATTCCTCTCGGAAGACATCCACAGACTCTCTCACCACAAGAAGGTGTTCTATACCTTTCACTACTCCCTTCTCATTTAATGCAAGGATCGCATAAAGCTTACATCTCTTGCACATGCTCTTCCGTAGCTACAAGGAAGAGATGAACCTCAAGGAAACTCCCTGGTTTTGACCTACAATTACGTGTCTCTATCCCTCATCATCGACCAAGCTCAACCATTTTGTCTTATAGTTGAGTATCACCTCATGCGATTCCAACCATTCCATACCAATCACGATGTCATAAGATCCTAAGATCGTGATGTACAAATTGGCCCTGGTGAAAAACTCTCTGAGGTTGAGGGTACAACCCGTAACCTTTCCTCCAACCTTTTGTTTGGCTCCCGAAGCCATCTCTATGAAGCTAAACTCTTCTTGTTCAACTGCCTTTACCTTAATCCTTTTTAGCTCTGCACCATAAATGAAACTCTTAGTATCACTGGGATCTATCAAAATACTAAGGGTCTAGTCAGCGACGGTAACTGATGTCTCGAGCACAGTCGACTGGTGCTCTATCTGGTGGTTATTCACCTCTACATGAATCCGATGGGACTTGCCCAAATCTCCCATGGTAGTGGGTCCGAATGATCTAGACTATCTAGTCCTATCCACTAAGCAGTCATGCTAGTAGTGTGGCTCCCCACATGTCCAACACCCCTTCATCGGTCCAGTACTCCTGGTACCCAAAGTAGAAGATGAGGGCCCACCAGCCTGAAATCCTAGTCTGTTCTATTGAACATTCCTAAACTACTTTTGTTGCAGTCAAACCTGTTGTTGATGTTGTGTTCCCCGATAAGGTGTCCCTTGTTGAGGCGCTGGTCGTCGAAGTGTAGTGAAAGTGGATACCCTTTGGAAGCAATGATAACCCTTCGTATGTCTAGCTGGTGTCTAATGTTGTTGCGCATCAGATGACACCTGCCCTGCTGGTCTCACTGGAGTCCTACTCTGACCCCCACTAACAAGCTCATCCTCTACTATGAGGGCCTTCTGGACGATATCATGCAAGGTTTGAGGCATCAGAATCCTAAACTTTGCACGTATGTCGACATTAAGGCCAAACACAAACCTGTTGACCTTAGGTTTCTCAATATTAAGATGCGGTGCATACTGAAGCAACTCCATAAATGGGCCTCGTACTTGGGCACCGTATGGACGCCCTGTTGTAAGGCATTGAACTCATTGAGCTGATTCTCAATGAATTCCTCTGATTGGTACCTCTCTCAGAACCGTTCCTCGAACAATTCCCATGACACGTCTTCGACGACCATGTTTAGTTGCGGCAGGAGCATCTTCCACCATAGAAGAGCACTCCCCTTTAGTTGGTAGATCGTCATGTAGACCTTCATGTTGTAGGTATAGTTGCGAAGTGAAAATCACATCACCATATTCTCCAACCATGCCTCAGCAGCTGCGTCGTCTGGGGCACCAAAGAAATCAGGAAATTTGACCTTGTTGAGTTCACGGTGAATGCTACCAGTACCAACCAGAGCGCTCGGTGGACCCTCGGGGGGTGTCGATGCTCTGGCCTCATCTTTATCCAAATGGTTGATCAGTGCCTTAGACATGCACTAAACAAATCTCATCATTCCAACCACATCACCCACTGCTATATGCTCTTTCCCGATAACCTGTTCGTCTCCCTAGGGGTTAGACCCCTCAGGCGTGGATGCTACTAGAGGTGTCGCACCTCCTCCCCTAGCACCCCGTCGTATACCTCTACAATGTCCTCTAACCATGATTACCTGCACAAATACAATTCAACTTAATTAGCAACATTATAATCAAAATCATATCATCGAAAGTTGTAGTGATCCCAAGTTGTGGGTTGAACTCGCTCTGATAACATATGTAACGACCCTAGCCGATACGACAACAAGCAAAGAAAAGTGAAATTTATATTATTTTCTATGCAAGAAGGTGACGACGACAATAGTTAACCACACAACTGATGAAGAAATCAAGCACGCAAAATAGGCAACAAAAAACTATGACTCCATGCACTGGCACAAGAGCAACTGGGTGAAATGTGCATAAAACAACATGGAGAAACAACTACCCACCCAACACGACAATACCATGCCCACCAACTAAGGGACAACATCCCCATCCCGACACAATGACCTCGATGATTAGTTAACTAGAACCTCGATGGCGCACAACCCAACGCAGGAAGGAATTGCAACCCAGGCGCCAACAACAAGCTTACAATAGACAACTATGCCTACCACGGGAAACATAGACTTTGGCCAAGTTGTCATTCACTCCCAACCAATAGGGCATGCCATGATCCCCTCATCTAGGATCATTTCGTCCTCGGGTGATAGGTGTGACACTAACCCTGGCACAACACAACCTATCTCGACCAAGGACTCAAGATAATCCAACGCATTAGGAGCCTAACTACTCACAAGAATACTACGCCTACCATAGGAATCACAGGTCGACCAGACACAAATGATAATGCTCAAACAACTTGTGCAAGCTATTAAACTATCACGTCGATAAACCAGTTTCATTTACTGCTAGTCATTAAGTCTATGTGCGGATGAGTGAACTAGAAGAAAAGTTATCATTATCATACTGGGGCCCAAAAGGTGAACTATAATATGAAATCTAGCAAATCAAGTATGCTTGTAGAAATTGTACACTGACCCAAGAAAGATGAACTTCTTATAACTAAAAATTCTATGCTCTGCTTATTAAAATTTTGACAATGCTATCCAAACTAAAGCTGTCTAAATTATCGTTGTCTGAATATACATAGGGTACACGCATAAATTCGTCGTGCAAGTGCGTTCCAATGGAGTTTAGTTCTATAACAATGCTAAATTAAATCATAGATAAATCACTATCCTTTAAGCTGAACAAAAATAAAATTATCCCTCAACAAAATAAAATCACTATCTGAGGAATCTAATCTCTGTTAATATCAGAAAATTCGTTGTCAGCATACTATGAAATGCTAAATATAAAATCACCAATAATAACACATGATATCAAATGTGGTTAAGAAATTTATGTCTTAAATCATCTGACTCGTTGTCCATGAAGCAAAAATGGGTTTAAACCATCATTTGCATGGTTGTCTTTACTTAGTATTAACAATATAAGGATAAGGAATTAAACACATTCTTGCTCTCAACACTCCACATTACTCTTTATTATTAACGGTCACTGTATCCACTGAACGTTGGCTAAGACTGGGGAAAATTGTAAGAACGTAGGGCAAAAATGTTTTCTAAGATCATGGTGAATAACCATAATTATTCACGAGTTAGATATCAACAAGGTTCACAGTCAAAAGATGTTAAATTCGGAGAGACATTAATGGTAATGTTGGCACAGTTAGCCTCGGATGGGGTGGTATTGCGTTCCACGCGGCTTCATGTGGAGGCGGGGGCTAGCCAGCAAGGCACGATGCCACGTGAAGGGCTCTTGCCCCTGGACGCCACCCTACGCAGACTTTAATATGACATTAACTATGGTACGAGGTGCTTTACACTCCAACCTTTCTCTCCGTTGCGATTATTCCATGGCCGAGCTTTGTTGGTTTCTCATCGTTCCCTACGCAAGCCTCACCTAGTTCTCCTCGGAGCAGTCTTCGGGTGAACTATCCACATTCTGCAAGCTCGTTGGTGTTTGTCTCTGGTTGAGAGCTCCCTATTGACTCCCCCGCTACCTAGTGTCCCCTAGCCAGCACGAGACTTGTCCCATTCCTCAGCTTCAAGGACACCCGCGTAGAGGATCTCCATGGAGACCTCGCCGTCCATCCATTTCGCCACCAATGTCGCCCTCATCATGCTCTTCTCCCCTCACTGTGTCGGACACTGTTCCTGCTTCTACCGACTTGGCCTCAGAGAGCATGGAAAGTTTGGCTCTTGTCCCCTGGGTGCCGACTCCCACCTTGCGCCACATCCCGGACCAGCCTTCGTGCAAGGCTCCACCAATTCCAACACTGACCTCCGTCGAGCCGACTATGGCAGAACCACCTCCCGGCAAGTCATGGTGCACTGAACATGAGACCCAGAACTCTTTCTCTGATGCTCAACTCAGGGACACCCTGGCAATCATCTTCGGTTTGATCTTCGAGCTACGCTAGGGGGTATATGACCTCCAATTTTGAGTGCTCGTTGTGGACCGAAATGTCGCTTCTCTACTCCAACTCCCTACCTCCTTGAGTGGAGCTGCACCCTCTGACCCGGTTGGAGAGCACCCCGCGAGCGCAGTTGAGGATAGAGAGACCTTGAATATGAGCCCTCTCAGGAAGAAGCCATGTAGCAATCAGCATGCGGAGCACGCACAGGAGATGGGCACAGAACAGGTGGGAGCACAGGACACTGAGCCAGCCATAAACACCGAAGGAGGAGTGGGCGTAAAGCGTTGGGATGACCAGGCGACTTACATCGAGGAGGAGACGTGGTTAGAGGTAGATCACAACACCTGGAAAGCCTATAGGGAAAGTGTATGAGGTTTTTCTTTAGAACTCTGTGGTTTCTATTGACTCTTTTACTCTTAGCTAATGACCGGTCAGCTTGAACAGGTCATTTGACTTATCAAACTCTTTTTGGTTGACTATGTTGGCCGGACTGGTTTCCCCTCTGTTGGGGCAGTATGGTAACTATAGCTGGTATCTTATCTGTACTGTGTATCTTTTTTGGTCCAAGGAGGCCCTTTATATATAATATCACTCACTTACTTACAAAAAAAAAATGTTGGCACAGTTAGGGACACATTCACCGAGCAAAAAAATCTGGAGTTGATGTCAACACAAAAGAGCATCACCCCAACGTAACACGCAATAATTCATAGGGTAAAACACAGTCACTCTCAGGGCCAAAACGTGGGTGGAAATACAGGTAGTCATCAGTCCAACCACGGGTGAAAACGCCATCCAAAACAATCGCAGACCATCACAGAATATGTAAATGCAAACGGTTTTAGAAAAGAGAAACTCTCAGGAAAGGAAAAATCAATCTAAAATAAAAAATCCTTGGAGAAATCATTGTCCAACTCAGGTTTAAGGTGATGGGAAAAGCCAAGTGTCAATCTAGTAAGGTTCTACTGAATGCAACACTCAACCACATTTTTTTTTGGTGGCAATTAAGGGCACAGACAGGTAGAGGAAAAGCCATCGATGCAACACAATAGGGAGTTGAAGATAGTAAGGTCAAATAGGTAGTTGCATTCGAATAAAAATGCAAATGTAGTGATTATATATTAAATTCATAGAAAAGATCATTGTTTGAAAGGAATGAGGTTAGCTGACATTCGCTACTAAAGAAATGCCACCAACATTGCTAACTATTCACTGAAAATTCAAAAGAAATGTTGAAGGGAAAGAGTGAACAAACGGTGGATGTGGAATCGCTTCTTTAACTGAGAATACCACTAGCTACTACAGGTATAAAAATCGTTGAATCTAACCAGTAAATGCAAAATCGTTGATTTAAATTACACTGTCAGCAACACATCACAACCAAGGAGAATTGTTGTTTAATGAGAACGACGAACAAGATATCACTCTCACAGAAATCGCAAGTAACAAGACGGATTCACTGGCAAGGGGTTCATTAAAATGTAGGGGTTATTAGGTGAGTAAAGAGTTTAAAAATACCAATTACACCTGCACATTTACTACTATCAAACGAAGTTGAGACTCCAACAGAATTCCCTCAATTAAATTCGCTGGATAAAAGAAGCGCAAAATTCAAGGTAAAGGGTTCGTTGTTAACAAGGCATAAGTTTACTGTCAATCAAGAGTAAAAACAAAGTCAACATATAAATCAAACTAACATTCATTTAACAACGATGAGATTCTTCCCTTCAAGAGTTGGGAACTGATAAGAAAATCACAAGAATAACATACCCTCTGAAAAGGTAGAGAGATAAAAAAATACAGAAGGTATTAATCTTATCACAGAGAGAAAAGAAAAACAATCGCAGAGGTATTCAATCACCAGAAGGTGCAAGAAAATCATTCAACCAGTATCAAACAACAGGGGTAGATGGCTGGCTGAAACATCCTTCGCTCATCCTCCACGCATAGAAAAGCAGGGCATTGAGATCCATAGGTCTATTAACGCCGAAGTGACGACTGTAGATCAAGATCCTGGCTGACTTCTTAGGCAAGGATTGATGAGGTAGGGACAAAAGGAAAAAACAACCGCAATCATCACAAATCAATAAACCATAGGGCGGTCAAGACATGTCGAGAATCAAAGGCCATGGGAGTCAATCATTCATTGAGCTAAAGGCTATGGGAAAATTTCAATCATCAACTAGAATGATAAGACAATCATTTTCCTTACCCAATTAAACATGCATATCTAAAAGCATAAATCATACTAACAATCTGTCATGCGGAAATAAATGAAGTATATCGTTTCCCAATCGCCCTCTCTGAGTTGATGTCCGGCGTGCTTCATGCAACTCCCGCTTATCGACCAATGAGACTTCACCGATACCTCCCAACCAACGCTAGGGGTACTCGTCTTCCCCCTTAGCCCCTCAATCCGCAAAGGGGCCACACACACTATCCAGAGAATCATCTAGCTCCCAGCTTGCCTCGCAAGGCCGAGCTACCACTCCTCACCGAGCTGGGTATCCCAACTCCCACAAGCTAAGTGACTCAGGTATATATTTCTGCAACGTAAAGTTACGCAAAACAGAAGAGATCCCCTCATCATTTTCATCCCTCCATTATATAAAGTTTCAAAGTCCCTTACTTTCCCAAAATCCCATTTTATTTAATGTTTAATAAATTAATTCATAAAAATCCTCATCGTACATGTGTTACCCATCCCCTTCATCCTCCATAAATTAATTTCATTAATTAATTAATTACCCCTATTTCCCTCACTCACCTAAAGGCACTCCTAGAATCGCTCCTAGGTGTTCCCAAATACCCTTACAAGTTTCAATGACTTTCCCCCTTACTAATTTACTAGTTGAATTTAAATTAGAAAGTTCTTAAATGCTAGATAACTTACTAACTTAGACTATCTTTTTTTTCCTTGTGTTTCCCCTTTCTTTTTATGTTTCCCGCTTTTTCCTAGTTTCCTAATTATTTTAGATCTCCCTCTTTCCCCTTTTTATTTAAACTCAAAAAGGCATGTGCAGAAACTTACCCTTTTTCCCTTTTTCTTTTTAATGAATAAATTTTTAATTAGTATAATATAGTAAAACAATTATTTCCCCTTTTTAAATTTTATCTCAAAAGATTTTTATAAATCAATTTAAATGCTTACCCCCTTCTTGTCACAAGATTAATGCAGATTATCATTATATATATATATATATATATAGATAGATAGATAGATAGATAAAATTTTACCACCAATATAATCTAGACCTAGACTTTATCTTCCTAGGATGGGCAACATTTTATTAGGAGAAAAGTTTTAAATCTTCCTTAACACGTTATTTGTCCTAAATCCATCTCGGTTTACCCAATTATTAAATAATAACAAAATGTTCCCTTCAAGACCCACTAGGTGCTCCAAGGGTGACACTCGCCTGTTTATCTTTCTCTTGCGCAACGTGCTCTTTAGGATGCACTACGTGTTCCAAGGGTGCCACTCGCCTCTTTCCATTTTTCTTGCACGACGTGCCCTTCAGGACGCACCACATGCTCCAAGGGTGCCACTCGCCTCTTCACTGACATGGTAGACATCAAAAACCCCTGGATTCAATACTCCACTAGGTGATCTTGTGGGAGAATAAGGGCCTCTCAGGAATAAATTCCCTGCCTTATTGCGCGCCCCTTAGAATCATCGTGAGTGACTATCACAGTTTGCCCTCACAACATTGTGGGTCCTCTCGAACTAGGTAATTGTTAACCTATAGTTCGAGCCACAGTGAGAGTGCTAGTAGGTTGTGGCAGGGTTGTTGTCCACACCTCTCCCTCAACATTTCTGGTAGTCTTGCGTGACCCCTCTATTCCACATGTGAGTCTGGTCGGCAAGCTATCATCATCCTGCATCATCAACAAATCATGTCAGAAATATATCCATAATCATATCATCTAATCAGATGCACTAATATCACATATAAAACAATCAAACCCCAATAGTTCACTCACCGACTCGATCTGGAGTCCAAGGGGTTCCATAGATGCCTCTGCATCCTCGAGGTCCAAAATCCTGCACACTTAGTAAAACTGAGTCAATAGGACCTATCTATGTCAAGGCAACCAAACAACATGTCATCAACCCATAACGCCTCATAATCCAAATCAAATGTTTAATAGTATAATAATCTAGATCACTTGCGAGCAAGTGTCCTCAAAGAATAAGTTCGCTTAGTGTGCGCAAGAGCGAGATGTTACATGTCTATAGATAAAGTGTGTTTCTTTAATGTACTTTTGTAATTATCTAATATGACAATCACAATTATGTTTTAGGGATAAAGTGATTACATGGTCTATCTTCTCCTCAATACAAATGACAATTGATTTATGGATTAAAAACTAATTGATACATGATTTTTATTTAAATGGCATGGAGGATCATTTGTTGACTAGATTGTGATAGATTCATATGTAAACTATTTTAATTTTTCATTGATATGTTTCCTTAAGTGGTCATGTTCGTTAGGGTCATGCATTATTTCTCTCTTTAAGGTTTTTAACCACATAATACATTTGTGTACTAATATTTGATATTTTTGTGTGAGGCATTGCCTTAAGGTGTTCAACATGAGTGGAAATATCATGTTTATCAAACATGGTTTTAGAGCTCTTATGAAGAACCACCCCTATTGTTGATTGAGATCATGAACTTGTGTCATTGCATGCATCAAAGGACTTCTGAATTCTATTATTCTTAAGCATTTTTTGGCTGAGACAATCATTCCACTATCTCTAGAGCACTATTTTCGGTTGGAAACCCTTTCCATTTCACCCGAAATTCTTTTTGTTTGTCCAAGATACGATTATTTACATTATATTTGGAGGTATACAATTTCATTTTCTAAGTCATTTTAATACCTCATTTTTATTTTTTTGTTTATATTCAACTTTCTACCTTTTTATCTAGGTATTCTCTTTTCCCTTCGCCTTTTCTGATATTGACAAATCAAATATAGAGTGGAAAGTATTTTATTTTCTATATATTCTCTTTTCTTTAGGCCTTGTGTGATCTCAACAAATTAGAAATAGAAGGAAAAGTTACATTTTTCAAGTATACTAACCAACATTTAAACTAGAGAATTCAAAGTTTCATTTGTTTTCAAACAGTTGCTTGTTTTTGTATGTGGTGGTGTTTGAAGTTTTTTTACAGGGAAAAACAAGGGTTTCAAGGTAAGCACACACTTCAAGGAGGATGGATGTTTCCCAATCAAATTAAATAGAATTTGTTACGTGATTCTACAAAGAGTTGAGTTAGACAAACAAGTTATGTGTAAGAGTTATATGAGATTCAAATCCTATAAGTCAAGTAGACATGTCATACTAATAGAAAAATCAAAATGAGAGAGAGTTCAAGCTAGAGAGAGCCATGAGTCATGAATATATTCTTTTAAATAATTTTGTAACATCCCTCTCTTGCGCACAATGAGCGAACTTATTCTTTGAGGAAACTTGCATGCAAGTGATCCGGGTTATTATACTATTGGTAGTTTTGATTATGATTATGAATATTGTGGATTTGATGATATGTTATTTCATTGTATTTACATCGATAGGTGCTATTGACTAGGTTCCCCTGAGTGTGTAGGACTTAGGACATTGAGGATGCAGAGGCATCGATGAAACCCCTTAGAGTCTGGATCGAGTCAGGGAGTGAACTGTTAGGGTTGGAATGTTGTTGATGTGAAATATGTAAATATTATTAGATGTTATGATTATTGATTATTATTCTTGACATGATTCGTTGATGGATGCAGGTTGATGATAAATTTTCGACTAGAATCACATTTGGAGTAGAGGGGTCACGCATGACAACCAAAAACATCGAGGGAGAGGTGTTGCAGCAGTCCTGCCATAGCCTACTAGCACTCATGTCATGGCTCAAACTATAGGCTAACGATTACCTAGTTCGCGAAGACCCATGATGTTGTGAGGGAAGACTATGATGGTCGCTCACGATGATTCTAAGGGGTGCACAATAAGGCAGGGTCCTTATTCCTTAGAGGTCCTTAGTCTGCCCCAAGATCACCTAGCGGAGTATTGACTTGAGGGGTTTGACATCTACCAAATTCAGTCAAGAGGCGAGTGGAACCCTTGGAGCATGTAGTGCATCTTGAAGGGCATGTCGAGCAAAGAAAACAGAAAGAGGCGAGTGGCACCCTTGGAGCATGTAGTGTGTCCTGAAGGGCACGTCGTGATTTTAACTATGATAAGTTAATAAACATAGTGCCTAGAAAACTATGCCCCCTTAGGACATGATCGTCCCTAAAATAGATGATGGTATGAGTGAAGTTTAATAACTAAAAGTTCCCTTAAAAATTGTTTCCCATCTTAGGGAAATTAAAACCTAGGTCTAAGTAGAACATGTGGTTAAAGAAAAATATAAATAAACATGTAACAAGAAGGGGGGTAATAAATTCAAACTTAATTATTAAAGTAAAATATATAATGGAGGATTAAATTTATTAAAAGAGTAAATGGTTGTTTTTATATACACTTGCTAAATTGATTTTTAGTTAAAAAGGAAAAAGGGGGAAACTTAAAAGAAAAAGGAAACTTAAAGAAAAAGTTGAATGTCTAACTTAGTAAGGAATCTAGCCTTTGGAGCTTTCTATTTATGAACTAAACTAGGAATTAAGTAAGGTGTAAGTCATTTAAGAATTGTAAGATAATTTTGGGGACACCGAGGAGTGTTTTTAGGAATGATTTTAGGTGGGTGAGGGAAATAGGAATATTTAATTAATTAATGAAATTGATTTTCTGGTGCAACTAGGGGATCGGGTGACATGTYTTTTTTGTTTGTTTKTTAATTTGTAYRGAACCTGTTGKCTACGCAATTAACCTGTGWCTTGAGAAACCGCRAMTCAGGGGCATCTAAGCCGTCAAAATCACCYGGGGATYGCACCCGGCCTGAGCCACACCAACCCTTAACATGGTTKGATTTTTTGTCCCCGCAGGTTTCGAACCGGTGACTTTAACATCACRKAGTGGCYTAACAACACACTCCATCACCAACTGTCCTACACCTYGGGGACGGATCGGGTGACATGTTTACGGGGGAGGTTTTTCCTAATTAAATAAATGAAAAAGGAATCTAATGAGGGTTTGGGAAACTAATGACTAAGAAACTCTATACAAGGGATGGCGRAGGAGGAGTATGGATCACTTCTAGTTTGCGTAACGTTACACTGCTSAAATTTCATCTTGACTGAACTTTCTCTCGTGGGAGTTGGGATACCCARCTTGGGTAATGAGTGGTGGATCRAACTTGCGAGAYGAGTTGGGTGCTAGCATTCTCTAGTATTRTGTGTGTGTCCCCTTTGCGGATMGGGGGGCTCASGGGGAAGAAGAGTACCCCTAGTGTTGGTTGGGAGGTACCGGTGAGATCACATCGGTTGACAAGCGGGAGCTGGACGAAGCACGTGCAGGACAATGACTTCGGAGCATTCACATTTGGCTATGGTACACATGTGTATATTTGCATTGAATGGTAGTTAAATGATGTTCATGTGCCTTCAGTTAAGGTACTTCTACTATGGTAAATTTTATGTTTTATTTAGTGTAACACTATCCAAAGATTTCATTTTTATCTTCAACAATTTGTCTTGATGAGCCCAGTGTTTTATGATCAGAGAACTTAAAGTCATCCCAGCCTTATGCTCACTGTATTTTTTTATTTGATTTCCCATGGAGAACCCAAACTCTATATGCAATGACTTCTGTGCATTTGTTTTTATTGATTTAATATGAAGAAAATTTGTGTTTTTATCTTTCATCCCTTATCCTTAAATTTATTAGACAGTGCCTGAGTAGCCATCCAGGAGCCGAATCGAATGTCTTTCTGTGCATGGATAATAAAAGTAGGATAATTTCTCCACCCAGCCAATTCCTTACTATGTACCACGAAATTCCTCCTTATTGCTCATCCATATCCTTGTTCCTTTCCTCAGAAAATTTGCCTTACCCACCCAGCGATGTATTGGGTTGATTCGTTGTGTTTCTTTACTGTATTTTTACCTTCTACGTGAATGGATTTTTTGCTTACTGTATAAGTACTCATTAATGGGTTCCCTGTGATGTAATATTCGAGCACTTATTAATTTTTTCTCCCTTTACACTGCTTATTTCGTTGATCTCCCTTTACACTTCTTAAATGGAATTCAATCAACGTTGATTTCTTTTGCACAGTTAAACTTAAGTCGATGTTCTTTTATTCCTTAATGGATTGGTATTATGGCTAGAATCTTATTGTCGCTTGACCCGATTGATCTCTTTATTTCCTTACCATAAAGATGCAATATTTATCTTGATATACCTTCTTACTACTTGTAGAATATGATCCTCTTATATATCTTTAATATGAAATGGAAGTAGTATGCAGTCCTTGTATCGCACTTAGTAAGTTTTCACCTTGATTTTTAATGGATAGCAAGGTAGCTTGAATCCTTGCTTATTGCTCCTTATAATCGATTTCTCAGAAACGTAATAAGGGAGTTGTCTGAAAAATCGTAACTATGCATTGTAGATTCTATATGATAATCGTGGATTCATTATTCCTTCTGCGTTGAAAATTCATTGAAGTATTCTTTATATATTCAGGTTGAAATCGTTAATATTATTTATACATACTCCTTATTTATTCAATTGAAAAGTCTATAGTAAACATTATGCATATGAATGATAAACCGTGGTTGTGCATGACTACATTTTTCCCTGTCCGGATGACTATGTTCTATCACTGAACGTGACAGAATTGACTATGTTTTTGAATGATAAATATCTACATTTTTTAATGATTGTCTCTTCGGTTTTGTCCGTTGTGCTCAACGTTTTGTTGTCCTAATGCCCATTGTCTTACCTCTCACACTCGGTGATTTAATTTCCTTGTTTTGTTGAATTTAGCATGGAAACCCCAGGTGTTATCTTTGTTAGAGAGCATATTATTGTTAGACAATTACCTCTTTGATAGACAACGAATATCAATAGTTAGCGATACTGTGTTAGACAACGATTCATCAATCAAACAACGAATTTTTGTTGGACAACGATTTTATTGATTGATAGAATATTGATAGACAGTAATTAGACAACGATTTTATTAGACAATGATTTTATTAGATAGGGATTTTATTAGACAATGATTTTATTAGATAGCAATTTTATTAGACATCGATTTTATATGTTGATTAGACATCGATTTTATTGTTGATAGCATATTGTTAGATAGCATATTGTTAGTTAGCATATTGTTGTTATATAGCGATTTTAGTTAGCATATTGTTGTTAGATAACAATATTGTTAGTTAGCATATTGTTTTTAGTTAGCATAATGATTTTTGGACAGTTATTTTAAACTGACATATAAGATGAGGTGGAAGTTCTTTTTAATCCAAAAATAAAACCCCTTGAATTCATGTTTTTAATATATTAATTTACTTTGTTTATGATGGTAAACATTATTTTGGCATAACAAAATGTAAGTACTAATTTATTATATCACATATGATTAAGATAGCTTTCAAATAACATTCTACTATATGGAGAATTAAAATAGAATATCCATGCTCATGTTTTTTTAGATTTTATTCAAATTATTTTGTTTTACAGTGTGGGAGACTTCCAAAAAAAAAAAAAAGTGCCTCATAAGAAAACAAGAAATCCTTCAGTTGGTTGCACAATTTAATTATTGAATGATGTCACTTGTGTCTTGATTGACTTGTCGATTGGGTGCTTGGTTATAGTCTTCTTGTACTTTTGACAGTTAATTTAATCTCCTAGAATGTTGTATTTTTCTTGGGTTATTGGTCTAGATACGTTATGTTGCGCCTTGGCTACTGTCACGCCCACCGCTTTGTGATGACATGATTCTCGATGATGGGATCATTGCGAGCCTCAATTGACCGAAGCATTGATAACCTAGCCAAAGTCATGTGCTTCCTGAGGTGGGCGTAATGTTCATTGTAATTGATGTTGGTACTTGTGTTGTAACTCTTGTTTGTGCTTGTTCCTTGCTCATCGTGAAGGTTCCGGTTACCTATGTCTTTTGATGATGGTTGTGTTTGGTTGATCTTGATGTTTTCCTAGCTTAGTCATTTTATTTGTCTAATTGATTTTGTTGTGTTGCACCCAGTCGCACGACGTGTTATATGCTAGGTCGTCATGTTGTTTGTTGTCTGAATGGCTTGTGTGGTGTTTGCCATCAAGTTGAGTTGATTAATTGTTGTCATTGTTTCCTTCCTGCTTAAAACAAAAAAAAAATTGCTTTTGCTTTGCGTCACATGTAGTCGTAACGACATGGCTGTTACATATGGTATCAGAGGGGGTTCAACCCTACGACTATGAATCGCCATGCTTTCCACTGCAGTAAACCATTGAGTAATAACCTAATGCTAATTAAAACTTTAACATGTCCATGCGGTGATCTCGATTAGAGGATACCACAGAGGTTCGAAATGTGGTGTCGTAGAAGGAGGTGAAACGCCTCCAAAAGTACTTGTTCCCTTAGAGTCTAACCCCCAAAGGGAAGAACAAGTCCTTGGGATAGATTCGATTGTTGTAAGGGATGATGATGGTCTAACAAGGACCTTCCAGGGAATTTCATAGGCCTTGATTCACCATCTGTATTGATATGAGGCCAGGGACCCTGTACCCCTGAGGGTCCATAGCGCACCCTAGCCACTACCATTAACATTCACCGAGAACTTGAGATGGATAAGTTCTCAAGTCCATGAGTGTCGCGGACGGCTCAACCGTCGAGTTCATGGATGGAGAGAAAGGCGATGTGCTTCACGCTTCGCGATTATGACCTCCAGCATGAAGGTCCACAGGGCGGTCTTTCAACTGAAGGGGAGCACTCTTCTATGGTGTAAGACGCTCCTACCGCAATTGAACATGGTCGTCGAAGAATTTTCATGGGAATTGTTTGAGGAATGGTTTCGGGAGAGGTATCTGTATGAGGAATTCATTGAGTGTCATCTCAACGAGTTCAAAGGCTTGTGACAAGGCGTTCATATGATGCCTAAGTACAAGGCCTATTTTATGGAGTTGCTTCGGTATGCTCTGCACCTAAATACCAAGAAACTCAAGGTTAGTAGTTTTGTGTTTGGCCTTAATGTCAGCATTCGTGCAAAGGTTAGGATTCTAATGCCTCAAAACTTCCATGATGTTGTTCCGAAGGTCCTCATATTAGAGGAGGAGCTTATCAGCAAGGGTCAGAGAAAGACTCTAGCGAGACCAATAGGGCATGTGTCATCTGGTGCACAGTAGCCTTAGACACCAGCTATACATTCACCAGGGTATCGTGGCTTCCAGAGAGGATCCACTTTCAATACACCTCGATGAACAATGCCTTAGCAGTAGACTCCTAACCGAGGACCACAACACCAACAACAACAACAATTCAGGATTGTTCAATAGAACATACTAGGGTTTCGGGTCTGTGGACCGTCAGCTTCTACTTCGGGTACCAGGAGTATTGGACTGAAGAAAGTGTGTTGGACATGTGGGGAGACACATTACCAACGTGACTTCCCTGTGGAGAGGACCAGAGCATCTGGATCAGTTGGACCCCCCTACCATGGGAAATTTGGGCAAGGCCCATCGGATTCATGCAGCGGTGAATAACCGCCAAGTAGAGCACTAGTGGACTGTGCTCGAGATGTCAGGTACCTTCTCCGAACATACCCTTAGTATTTTGATAGATCTAGGTGCTATAGAAAGTTTCATTTTAAGGGAAATGCTAAAAATAATAAAGGTAAAGGTAGTCGAACAAGATAAGTTTAGCTTTGTAGAAATGGCTTCAGGAGCCAAACATAAGGTTGGTGGGAAGGTTACGGTTTGTAGCTTTAACCTGGGAGAGTTTGTCACTAGGGCCAACCTGTACGTCACAACCTTAGGGTATTATGACATCGTGGTTGGTGTGGACTAACTGGAATTGCATGATGCAATACTCGACTGTAAGATGAAACAATTGATCTTGGTCAATGATGAGGGACAGAGATGCATGATTGTAGGTTAGAACCAGGGAGTCTCCCTGAGATTCATCTCATCCTTGCAGTTACAGAAGAGAATGCATAAGGGATGTAAGATTTATGCGATCCTTACGTTAAACGAGAAGGGAGTAGTGGAAGGTCTAGAACACCTTCCAATGCTGAGAGAGTTTGCAGACGTCTTCCCTGAGGGGTTACCTGGGATGCCATCAGAGAGGGAGTTGGAATTTACCATGGACCTAAAAATAGGAATTGAAGCGATAGCAAGAACTCCTTATCGGATGTCGACCCCAGAGTTACACGAGTTGAAAATGCAGCTGAAGGCGTTGTTTGACCTAGGACTTATACATCCAAGTGTGTCACCGTGGGGTGTGCCTATTATATTCATACAAAATAAGGATGGGTCGTGGAGACTTTGCATTGACTACTGTCAATTGAACAAGGAAACAATCAAGAATCAATACCCGTTTCCAAGGATTGATGATTTGTTGATCAGATGAAAGGCGTGACAGTGTTTTCAAAGATCGAATTGAGATCAGGGAATCACCAGTTATGGATCAAAGAGGACGACATCCCTAAGACTACATTTAAGATGAAGTTTTTCCATTATGATTTTAATTTTTTACCGTTTGAACTAACGAACGCCCCAAGGGTATTTTTGAGTTTGATGAATGAGGTGATCCGCGAATCCTTAGACAAGTTCATCCAAGTTTTCATTGAGGATGTTTTTATTTACTCTCAGATGATGGAGGAGCATGATGAGCACTTGCGCATGGTGCTACAGTGTCTGCGAGAGAAAAAATTGTATGGGAAATTGTTTAAATTCTCGTTTTATCAATCAAAGATTCTCTACTTAGGGCACGTCATCTCCGACGAAGGTATCATTGTGGATCGAGCAAATGTCGAGGCTATTATGGAATGTCCTACACCGAGGAATGTCCCCGAAGTGCATAGCTTCATGGGTTTAGTGGGATACTATCAATGGTTCGTTGAAGGCTTTTTGAAGATAGAAAATCCGATCATGGAATTGCGGAAGAAGAAAAAGAAGTTTGTTTGGACTGAGAATGCACAGAGGCATTTCAAAGGCCCAAGGAGATGTTGACAACAACAACGATACTCAAGGTTCCTGACATGGACACGGACTTCTTGGTATGCACTGACACATCCAAGGAAGGCTTAGGTGGAGTCTTGATGCAAGACGGTCAAGTGATCACTTACATCTCGATAAAGTTGAGAAGGCATGAGGAGAACTATTCAACACACGATTTCGAGTTGTTAGCTATTGTATATGCCTTAAGAGTTTGGAGACATTACTTGATTGGACATAAATTTGAACTAAAAATAGACCATTGTGGTCTGCATCACATGTTTATGCAAAGAGACTTGAACGCGCGGCAATGACATTGGTCAGAATTTCTTAGCGAGTACAATTTTGAGATTACTTACATAATAGAAACAATGATCAGAGTGGCAGATACGTTGAGTCATAAACCACGCATATTTTCAGTGATGCCTCTTCAGACGAATCTACGTGAAAATATTCTAACTTTACAATGCGATGATATCTGGTACAAAAAGGTCAAGGATTTTATTGGACAAAACACCATGATGGTACCAAAATTTGAGGGATTCACTGTGGAAAATGATGAATTATAGAGATTTAAAAATCAAATTTATGTACCTCCCAACGACGAGTTGAGGGGTTTGATCCAAAATGAGGCTTATAGAGCAGTGTACATCGCTCATCCTGGAGTCACGAAGATGAGGGAAGACCTTAAACCCTTATTCTTCTGGAAATGAATGAAGGAAGACATAGTCAACTACATGGCAAGATGTCTAGAATGTCCGTAGGTGAATATTGAACATATACATCCGATAGGATTACTATAGGGCACACTATTCCGAAATCGAAATGGGAGGTAATTTCGATGGATTTCATTGTTGGATCTCCAATGATGACAAGGAGACATGACTCAATTTTTGTGGTAGTTGACACTCTGACGAAGAGTGCTCATTTTATTCCTATGTGTATGACGTATTAGGCACTTGACATAACTAGAGTTTTCATCAGTGAGATTGTGAGGCTGCATGGCGTTCCTAAGAGGATTATATCCGATAGAGGATCGGTGTTTACAGGACAATTTTGGACTAGTTTCCAAGAGGCCTTGGGAACCCAACTTAAATTTAGTACTGTGTATCACCTTGAGACAGACGGGAAAATTGAAAGAAAAAACCAAATCTTGGAGGATATGTTGTGTATGTACGATATGGACCAAAAAAAGCGTTGGGAAGATTTATTTCCACTGGTAGAGTTTGCATATAACAATAGTTATCAAAGCACCATTAAGATAGCGACTTTTGAGTTTCTTTACGGGTGACCGTGTCAGACGCCTTTGAGTTGGGATCGGCTTGAGGATAGGGTCCCGGTGGGACTAGAAGAAATCCATGAAATGAAAGATTGATGTGCATCGTGTTGATCATAGTTATGAAGTTGGTGATCGATTATTCTTGTTGATGAAACCGCATAAGAGTTCAACCAAGTTTAGAAAGGGTGATAAACACTCTCCTAGGTTCATGGGACCTTTCGAGATCGTGGAAAATAATGGGCATGTGGCCTATGAACTATCCTTTCCTGATTCTTTGAGGTGTATGCACGATGTTTTACACATATCTATTTTGAGACATTATATTAGTGATCCTACACATGTTAGTGACATGAGTTCCTTGCATGTATCTGATGAGGGTACACTCACATCATAACCAATCTGCATCCTGGACCATCACATACAATAGCTATGACATCGAACATAAGATCAGGTCAAGGTCCAATGGGACAACTATAGTCCACACTCAGCGACCTGGGAGGACACATACAATATGCATCAGCAGTTTCCATTTTTGTTTGATAAGTAGACTTATGATATTGTGATACACTTTATTTCGACACTTATATAATGTGAAACTTTGGGATGAAATTTAAAACAAGGGGGGGGGG
>ML818402.1:118502-143348 GCA_009831015.1 Picea engelmannii | reverse complement strand
GAAAATAATTATATTATCAAATTTCAATAAAGTGCAAGTGCATCACATTAAAAAGATCTACAATATTTGAATTTCTTGGGCCAAAAAATCAATAGCCAAACTATAAAGGAGGGGGGAGAGACAATGTATGAATAAAGCGGTGGTGATCTTTGATTTGCATCAAAATTGAGAGGAGTGACAACCATTTCTTTGCAAAGCATTTTACCAGTGTCAAGGATTGTATGTTTAGACATCCTTCATTTTGGAGTCATACTAAACAATCCTACAAAGCCACAAGATAAGAAGGAAAAAGAAATTTATCAATTCAATAGAAGAAATAAAGTTTTGAGTGCTTGCATTTATCTTGTGAATCCACCCCTTAATATTGGTGTGATATCAAGTGCCCAAAGTTAAGAAAAAATGAGAAAATTGTGTAAGAACTATTTTGAAAAGATGAAATGTAAAGACAAATATGTGTAAAACATCCCATTGGAGTTGATATAGACTAAAAACAACAAAATTCTCGATGATCTCCCAAATTATAGAAAAAGCATACAACAAAATGCATCAACATTGGCAAAAAAGTTGTAAACACAGAGAGCAAAAAACACACAATTCTAAATTCTAAAGAGAAATGCCTTACCTTTGTGGAATAAACCCGAACCTAAGAAGCAAGATCATTTAAAATTTTGACGTTGCTCTAGTTTACAATATTATTTCAAACATGTTTGACATCTAATAACAACTTGTGTTGAATTAAGAGGTAAACTTAACATGGATTGTATTTGTTGTCTAGGTGGTCGCATTGTTTGTCATAAATGGCATTGCAACAACCCTCTACAAAACAACCATGATTAACATGACTTGATAAGTAGATCTTTCAATTTTTAAATAATAAAATTAATACATCATATAAAATAAAATAAAATTGTGTAACTATCCCAAAAATAAAATAATGAATAAAGATTATGTTCAATTATTTTTAAATTAAATTTGTAAGCAAAAATTACAATAAAACAAAAATGAAAGATCTAGAATCTCTTTTTCAATCATGATCAAGAGTTCTTTGTCTATAACCACCTCAACCTTTCTACTCATCTTGTTGGTCTCTTCCAAAGGAAGAAGAAATATATGAAAACTCAAAAATAAACCCTTTAATATGAAATTCTATTACGAATGAGTTTTGTTTGCTCTAGACACTCGAGATGAGTTTTGTTTGCTCTAGACAATCAACGTGAGAAAATATAAAGGAGCATGTTCCTTGCAAATGGTTATAAATGAGCAAATTAACTTTTTCAATCATTTAAAATTAACTTTGTAAAAAAAAATTACAATATGAAAGATCTAGAATCCCTTTTTCAATCACGATCAATAGTTCTTTGTCTATAATCACATCAACCTTTCTACTCATCTTGTTGGCCTCTTCCAAAGGAAGAAGAAATATATATATAAAAAAAAAAAAAACCTTTTAATATTTAAATAAATATATGAAAACGCAAAAATAAACCCTTTTAATATCAAATTCTACTACTTATGAGTGAGTTTTGTTTGCTCCACAAACTCCACGTGATAATACAAAGGAGCATGTTCCTTGCAATTGATATAGATGAGCCATGCAAAGTGATAAAATTTTCTCGCTAGCATGAGGGTGATTATAGATTTTCAATAAAACGTTTGTGTTATCACAATGTTTTTTAAAATCTCATCACATTCCCTATATGATAGTGGTCAAGGTAAATTAAGTTCTCTTAATATAGGTAAAACATATGCTACTGTATTTTCAATAACACTTTTATGTTATCACGTTGTTTTTCTTAAATCTCATCACATTCCCTATATGATAGTGGTTAAGGTAAATTAAGTTTTCTTAAGATGGGTAAAACATATGATACTTCATTCATAGTTTCTTTGATATGATAAAACTTTATTAGTCCCTGCTATAGGCATAGAGGGACTATAGTAATCGATAAATCGTTGACTGCATATTACTTTGTCCTTTGACCTGAAATATTTGCACAATACCTAATGTTGGAGCTATGGAAATAAAAACATATATTTTTATATAATAAAAAGTAACATATATGTACTGATCTGATTGGATAAGAGATTGGAGGTCTTATTGTCGGCTTCGCTATTCCCAATGTTATATATGTTGGCATATCCAAAGTATCTGATCGTATATGGTCTTTTTTGAATCATATATTTTGTTATACATTCGTCAATGGTGGATTAATGCTAGCATTAATTCGAATGTTTGGTTTAGCATTTTATGCTAGGTAAATTTATGGTAATGTTAGATATGGTGGCGTATCCAAATTTTGGCTTTCCAAAACATTATGTGGTGTTCAAACTATTCTTACAAAAAATATAATTTTTCTTTTTGGGATACATGAGAGTCCTGTCACATTGAATTTTTTTCTTAAATGTTTACAGTGCATTTCTGACAGACTTAAATGTTTACCTAACAGGCTTGGTTGTGTTGAATGGTTACTTAACAAGCTTGTTACAAGACATTTTCTTCTGTTTTTAAAAATTTTATGCTCCAGCGGCGTTGCCGGTTCGACAGTCCATGCTTACTTTTTGCATGCCACTGATTTCTTATTTGCATGTTGTCGTTGTTCTTGCTTGTCTATTCGTGTTGTTGCAGTTTGGACGTTTAGGTTTCTGCAATCGCGATTGGAACAACATCGTTCCTGGGGGGGTGGTTGTTGCTTGCTTCTTTCTTGGCTGTACGTTGTTTATTGTTGCTTGATTCGACTTTGTAGGGTACCGGTCCTGTAGCTACAGTTGGGCCTTTTAGTACTTCTTAGTTGGGTTCTTCTTTGGTGCTTGTTCTTGTTTGGCCAGGGTTTGCAAATGTTGGGATGTTGCATCTGCAGTTGGATCTTTGGTCGCATTTTGTTTTTCACTACAGTTTGCATAGAATACTATTAAGATAAAATAACAGACTAAAGAATTGCAGGCCTTGTAAATTGCATATGTTACGCGTTGAAGCAAAGTTTGTTGGCCTCGAAATATATTTCATGGATGCCGATGCATTTTACATGGATTATGTATTACTATGGTTTTATAGTTATGACAATGGATTTTTCTATGTGGGAGATATAGCTATTCTCTCCCTTTTACTTTCTCATTGTAAACTGCGTTTGACTTTAGTTTTTCGCGTTTGTGTGGTCATTTCGAGCAATCGTCGTTCTGTTGCATAGTTGTCCACTTTTATGGACGTGGCTTCACGAATAGGTTCTATCAGACTATGACAAGTCGTATTCGGTGTATACATTATCTTTCCTGAATTAGTTTTCTTTAAAAGAATCCTGGGCAGAAGAGAATGCAATTTATGAAATTATAGGTTTTCTGGACCACGGAGCCATCATCCCATACTTAGCCAGTTTTTGCATTGCGGGTTGATGGGGTAGGCGGCTAAAAATTGACAATCAAAGAATTCCCCGATATACAAATTGACAATTGGTCAGCAGTGAGAGTTTCACTATCATTCCGACCAATCGCAGTTGGGTTCCATACTTAGGCGGTATTATGGACGCACCTTTGCGGATAGGTTGTATTGAAGTATGGTGTATACATTAGCATTTACGAATTAGTTTTCTTTAATAGTAGGGCTCCTGGACAAGAAACATTAACATTGATCAAATTATAGGTTTCCTGGACAGTATAGATTAAACATAGGAAATATGTAATTTTATAGAGTAGATATATACAGCCTACATGGAGTCGTCATCCCATACTTAATCAGTTTTTGCATCGCATGTTGTCAAGGTAGGTGGCTGAAAATTGACAATCAGAGACTTCGGCGATATAGAAATTGACAATGGGACTTGCATACTATTTGAATTTGAAGGCCGTCATGTCCCAAAAAGTTAACATTGTCGAAATAGTTTACTTTATGTGCGTTTTACATAACCTGGTGGACATAAAACTCAAAGAAAAAATAATGAGCATTTTTTGGATCGCAGGTTCTTAGGATGGCGGGCTCTAGGTTCGGTCCCTGTTGTTCCATGTCCTACAAATAGCATGGACAGTTTTGCGATATACAAAATGAAAATCGAGCTTGCGCACTATTTGAATTTGAAGGGCTCCTGCAAAATAACTATCATTCTCGAATTACTTTTCTTTGTGTACGTTTTACATACGCTTGTGAACAAAAACATAACACTAGTAGTAACGTCTATTACATAGGGGTCCATCCCCGCTACCTTCTGCGCTTCCCAATACACATTAAATATGCTTTGAAAAGTTAGAACCAAGCAGACGAGTTCAAAAAGATGGGCTTTAATAAATGGAAATCTCGAGGACATCTCCAATTAAAATGAATATACAGGCAAATATTATGGGATCTGGTAATTTGTTTTTTCCTTCAATTTAAATTTGTGAAATTATTATTATTATTATTATTTCCTTGTGCAGTTTTAGTTTTGTTCAAAGCTTCAACATAGTTGACGAACGTGTCGGCGACAAAGACTTTGATGTCATGTCCCTCTTTAATATTGTGCATTTCTAAATGATGGGCTTTAATAACTGGAGGACATATCCCATTAAAATGAATAGACAGGCGAATATTATGGGATCTGGTAATTTCTTTTTGCCTGCATTTTGAATTTGCGAAATACTTTTTATTTATTTTTTTCTTGTGCAGTTTTAGTTTTCTTAAAATATTTGGCAAAGTTCATGAACGTGTCAACCACATAGGCCTTTGCGTCATGTCCCTCTTTAATATTGTGCATATCTTAGATGTCAGATTTTAGAATCTGCTCGGATATGGGAATTTTGATACGTGTTGGTGGTCACTATTGAGCGCACATATTCAAAAAGATTGGCATTAATAAGTGAAAATATCGAGAACATATGTCATTAAAACGAATCAACACAAAATCTACGACAAACCATCCAACCTCAATTTTAAATACTTATTTCCATTTCCCTCTATGATCAAAGAGTTGCGGTTTAGGGTGCCTTCCTTCTAATGTTCCTGGTCATGCACATGTAAGACAACCTAGAGATGCGATGGACGAGCAGATGAAAGAATAGAGCCTGGTTTTATGTGACGTGAGATTTGAGTAAAAACAAAACTCTGTTATACAAAGAGAAACTCAGAGAGGATGCAAAAAACAGAACAAGTATGTTCTGGTTGGTGTTCTCCCTGTGTTCGATGCTTTGGTTCATTGAAAATGCTGGCTGAAGATTCGTTGGTTGAACTTATTTGTTTTATTCCTGGGAATTGAAATGGATTTTGAGGTCGGGTGAAAAATAGTTCTTCATTTAAGTATATAGCTTCTTCCAACAACACAGATTTGGCAAGCGTATTGAGTTGTACAGATTGCACAAGTATTTGTCTACCTTGGAGGCAGGTAGCAGAAATTGTATGGGTGGATAAAATGACATATTATCACTGCAAAATTTTCCATTTCATAATATGGTGACCTGAATTATGGGTCTAGTAGCCGACTTGACAGAAAGCTATGTTATTTGTGAAATTTTGTTCGGTTTCCTCTGGATGTAGTTGAAGAGTCTACATATTTGGCGTTACCTCTGAACATTCTAGACCTTTTTGTGGGTCGCTGTATCTCCATAGCTATGAAGAAAGATATATTCTAATGCCACCTGCAACATTTGATGCACTTGCCACACCTGTTCTGGTGCATTCTGCAGCATTTGATGCACTAGCCACACCTCTACTGCCCGAAGAAGTTATGTACCTCAACAGATTTTCTTTTTGCATCTGGATTGGACGTTCCTTCCAATTTACTGTAATAAAGCAAAGAAGTTCCACATACAAAATCTCAACCAAACAGATGACTGAATATAGAGAGAATACCAGTCACTACATACTTGAATTATTTTCTGTTGTTTTAGCTGTTGTGACATAGAATGACTCCTTCCACTTTGAAATCGGCCTGAATGGCATTTGTAAGTTGTCTCAGATGTCAAGGGTCAGGAAAATTGCAAGCAAAGCACCTTCAATTCCAACTTTTCGACAACAGAGGGAAATTAATACTTGACAAAGAATGAAATGTTGAATAAACATGCATTGCAAGCAGGCCATATCTGGAAGAGAGAAGATATTCAAAAAAGTGGGATAGATGTACTTGGCAGCACTGATTGAGTACAAAACTGTGAAGAAGCTTCATCAATGTACATATTTTAAATTGGTCGACAGCAGGAAAAATCACAATCATTGTCGAAAATAGCCTCGGCTGTATTTTGTAACCCACCTTATTTGAATATAGAATAATTTCGGTTTATTTTTTAACAATATTTTCCAAATTCTGGTATTTGTTTTAATTGGATTTTCTACCTTCTTCCCCTGTGTGGTTAAACATCAAACACAAGGTTTTGTTTCTGCTGCCCAGTACTTCAATCTAAATAAAACCTGCCCTATTCTTTGTTTACATTTTACATGTAAGAATAATTTTTCATAGGCCATACTTATGTGGCGACGGCCCTATATTTAAGGAAAGAAATTGGAGGACCCGTGCTACTCCCATTCTTCGAGTTCTGTGAATAGAATTAATGATGAGTAACCACAAGGTGGTTGAACTATTGACGCAATGTTCCTATGAAGTTTGTTGGATATATTGCAGCTTCTTCTATTTGATATTAGTTTGTTGGCATATACACTAATATCAGTATTATTGGGATAAATACAAACAAACTTCCTCTTCGGCAAAGCTTAGGCAAATTATGTTTGGGTTTGTGGTATTCAACAACTATGTCCATTGTTCCGTCATATACATCTTCTAGCCTAAGAACTTCCATAATTTGCAATTTATGCTTTAATCACTTAAAAGTCACACCAAATTTTGATTGAATTTAAATTAATTTAGATATTGATGTTTATGGAGAGCCAACGTTTTCTGATCTCATTGCAATGAATACAAGATGAATAGATGATAAGGAGTTTATGTCGTTGAGACCACAATGCAAATTCATGTTTCTTGTTGCGCTATGTACATGTTGCAGTCAAATTTTTTGAGGTTCCAGCGAAATTTGCAAGCCGAGAAGCATCTTGCAGATTGGGAGATCACTTACATTTGAAACAACCAATCCATTAATATATATTACTATGAATACTATTTAGATAAATATGAAAACTTTGTTCATTGATAGATGCTAGTATGAAAAATATTGAAATAGATATCATAACTTTGACTTGGCCAATACTTGCCTAGTTATCTGGGCACCAGGCCCCAAGTTCACGGTACCCAACACCTATGTCCCTTGTTTCATCATATACATGTGGCAGCGAAACAACGTCAATGATTTTTTCCTTTCCATACTTGGCCAATTTTATGCCCGCCGTTGTGGGGCCGACGCATGCGAACCCAACTGCTTATCGTTCCGCAATATACATCTTGCACTGAAAAGTTTTGTGACCTACAATTTCACCGTGGGTACCTCGTACACATTGACTTCGTTCAAAGTATCTATTGTTTCTTTCCATCCCTAGCAACTTTGCATCCTTCCTGATATACATCAACAATGCTCTTACTAGTGACAAATGGAGAAAGTGGTACGAAAGATACCTTCGTCATCTACAATTCATGCTTTAACATCTTCATCTATATCCTCGCACAACAGATCTCACTAAGCACTGTTCCTTTCCATACTTAGCCAATTTTATGCCCGCCGCTGTGGGGTTGGCCCTTGTGAACCCTGATGTTCTTCTGCGAGATACTTAGTTCTTTTTCCTTTCTCTTGTTCCTGTATATTATCTACAATTCCACTGCCAACACCTCCGTCCTTTTTCCCTTATTTTATTCACATGTATTATGGGACTATAAAATATGGACATGATATTCTATAAACCATGCACAAATTCTGCATTCCATACCTTGCGACATTTTCGATCGCGTGTTCTCGGGCGCGCAGGCGAGCTCAAAAATTGGGCTCCATTTTTTTGTAGCCTACAAATAGCACCCATAATTCCATGATATACAAATTGACAAGTGAATCTGTGGACTGGCTGAGTCAACATTGCACTTCTATTGTTCCGTGTCCTCCAAAGAGCACTCCCAGTTCCGCGTTATAGAAATTGACACACGGAATTCAGAAATGGCGGAGTGCAGATTGCCATTGTTTACGGATGCCAATCCCTGTGAAGTATCTAACAGTATCTAAAAATTTATTTAGAATACTAAATTAGCACTTATCAGTGACAAGTGGACACATAGGTACGAAACAGTTGGAATTGCAGTCTCTGCAATATACAAATTGACTACCGGACATTGTTCGCTCTTCCATCTTACAGATTATGCATTCAAATGTTCAGAGAAATACAATTAGAAGGTCTGAGCCTCACCTCATATTGCGGATACCTTCTCAGCCTATTTTGGATCCTCCTTTTGGTGGGTTCACGAAATATGCAGCTCCAGCATTGGCGGGTTGGCATATCTTTATTTCCATCTATACAATCAGATGAAAAATCCAACTGACCACTGTTGCTTTCGATACTTGGCCAATTTTATGTCCACGGTTGCCATGTTGGGACCAATTTCAGTTCCATCTATATCCTGGCATGGAGAATTGAACCGACAGTTGTTCCTTTTCATACCTACCGACATTTCTGATCACGGGTTCTCGGGCAGGCGAGCTCAAAATTGGCCCTCCATTGTTGCATGTGTTACAAATAGCACCCAAAATTCCGCGATATACAAATTCAGAAGTGGAGCTACGGATTGGCTGACTCGACATTGCACTTCTATTGTTCTGTTTCCTCCAAATAGTCCTTCAAGTTCTGCGATATACAAATTCACACACGGAATGCATTCTGGCAGGGTGGATATTGCCATTGTTTACGGATACTAATACCTATGAAGTATTTAACAGAATCTAAAATATTATTTTCAATAATAAATTACCTCTTAGTACTGACAACTGGACATAGGTGCGGGTCTGACATCATCCGCTTTTTTGACATCATCCGTTGTTCCGTGTTACAAATTATGCATTCAAATTATTTACTTCGGTCCTCCGCAATATACAAATTGACTACCGGGTTCACATCTTGTATTGAAAATTTCCCTGATCTACAATTGCACCAACGACTCCTTTCTCCTTTTTCCCTTTTCTTCCTCCCCTATATTATGGCTCTCATTATCTCCATATGTATAATCACACCTTAGACAATTTTATGTCCACGATTGTTAGGTTGGCAATCTACAATTCTATCGCATGCTTCTCGAACTCGCAAGCTTCATTGTACCACGGTTGACAAATGTGCTTCCTAATATACATTTGTTATGCTCTTACTTATGACTCTTACAAGTGACAACTGCACATAGCAATACGAAACAGTTCACATCCAGCCATTCACAACATAGAAATTGACTACCGGGTCCCGACATCGTCCCCTCTTCCGTGTTACAGATTGTGCATTCAAATGCTCTGAATAATACAAATTGACCATCCAGACCTCTGACCCTATTTTGGATCCTTCTATTCACAGATTCACAAAATCTCAAATTCTTAGTCAATGTTTCAGGTTAACGCATTTGAAGTCTGCTGCTTCTTCTTCCCTGATATGCATATTGCACTCAAAATTTTTGTGATTTACATTTCCACCGCAAACTCGTTGTTCCTTTTTCCCTTTTCTTCTTCCCTTGTATTATCGCTTTGTGGTTATATACATAGTCGCCTTTCTATAAACACGGGTTCCAGCGTTGGTGGGTTGAGATATCTTTATCTCCATCTATATAATCACACGACTCCTCCGACCGACCACTATTTCTCTCCATACTTAGCCAATTTTATCACCACGCCTGGCGGGTTACGCGTATTGCAATCAAAAAGTTCTGAGACATACAATTTGACCCTGGTGCCCTCACCTTCAACAGTTGTACCTTGCAACCCTATTTTGTAGCGGTTGTTTTCCCCTGCCTGTGACCTCCGTACTTTCTTGCTATGAAATTAGAAACCTTTGATGCTAACATGTCACAATGTAGGAACTGTCAACATTGTCATTAATGGGAAAAAAACCCGAGGAGATATCCCACTATTACGCATTAAACCAAGATGTGTGGAAACTTATTTTGTCCCTTCCGATTGTTCATCTCCAACACGCGTCGTCGTGTTGGGCCACTCAAGAAATCTGCAATGCTTAATCGCTCATTGCAATATCCACCATGTTCGCATTTCTATATATGAAATTAGTAGTGTTTTATGTTAACAACGCATCATGCAATAGCCGTCCAGATTACCATTAATCAACAAAAGTTCTCCCATTCACACGCTTTCGACCCAAATTTACACAGGGTTATATTATCCCTTCCAACCTTTCATTTCATTCATCGTTTGGAACAAATAAATGTCTTTGTAGACCTATGGCAGGGGGTCAACAATAATTTTGTGGAGATACAGTAAATATGTTCACAGAAGAGGATCAAAGGTTCTAGTGGTCCAGAGCATATTTTTACTATTCATCTCGTTCCGCCCAGAACGAAGTGATTTGGACCTTCGGAATCGCTCGTGCAGGCTGCGTCCCTGATTTTTTTGACTGTAAGGAGGTGGTCTCTTCGTGCACCGAAAAATATATTCCAAGCCAAACAATTATTCCACTGCGTGACCATTCTCTTGTTTCTTTGTCACCTCAGCTCTTCCACGAGATGTTGAAATTGTCGAAACCAACATTAACGTTCAGAGGACAAGACTGCAAGTAGTTTCTAGAAAAACATCATAACAGGTTGGAAATCTTAGCTGATTTCCTCGAAGACCCGACAACAGTTCCTGAAGATATCACAAGGCTCCAGGTAAGTTCCTTTAGAAATCCATTCAGGGAAATTGCTTGGTTGTTTACAAGAATAATGGGATAGGCATCCACAACAAGCATTTCCCATATAATTATTTATATTTTGTATTTCACAGTCAAGGAACAATATATTTTTTATTGGGGAAAGCTAATCTCCATTGAACTCTATTCCCAGTTGTCACGATTCAAAGAATCGAATAAATTTTATATGTCATCCTACTTGATTTTCGCAATTGTGTATTACTACCCATTTCCAAAACTTTCTCTTTCCAATAAAATAAATTGTGGATTTGACCCAGTAACATTCTGGCATGATGCCCTGTGGAGACACAAGGCCTCCCATTATTTTTACGAAGTTTGTAATGGATTTGTCTCAGTTTTCAAATATTTACTGTTAGGCAAGGATGCTCCGCGGATGTCTGGCCACACAAGCAAGTTTTTGAACAAGAAGGGCACACTTGATCAAAAGGAAAATCACATTCTCCTCATGGTCTTTGGATTTAAGGAAAATCTTGCCTTCCTTCCATGCCACATCATGGACAAGATGTTTGTTGCAGAAATAGCAAGGCAATACAACCACTGGTTGACATTTTTTCCATGACAAGAAAAAAAAAATAGTTCATTCCTCTGGCCTGGAAAGTCGGAGACTTTGTGTGCAGAAACATCAACAACATTGATGAGTTTTCCACCCATTTCAAGAAATTGAACCTAGCATATGGTGAAAGGATAAAAGGGTTCGACCCCAATGGAATTTTTGGAGAACATTTACTGGGTGTTGGCTTTAACACCTGATGCAGACCCCTTACCTCAGCAGGGTCCACTAACCTCCCGGTCTCTGGATCGTTCTTCTTCTGAGATGAAATAGCTCTTTGGGCTCCTGTTCGAACCCCTTGAACAAATCCACAAGTCCCTTTGTCCTTTGGCAGAGGCCTTGAGAAAACCTATGCATGCGCTTAGCTTTCGGCACTCTTCCCTATTCTAAACCAACACACCTTTCGTGTTTCGAGGTTTCGGGACTCCTGCATGCGAGCTCTCCTAGGCTCCTTGTCCTTCCAACTCCCGGTATCTGAAACACCGAAAAGGGCCTAACGACAAAGTGCTACCAGCCTTTCACGATTTGGGATTTCGTGATTCCGTCTGTAACGATTTTTGGTCCTTCAAATTCTCGAGTCCCGGAATGCTGAAATCTACCCATGACCATGGTCCACTTTTCAGGATTTCAGAATTCACGATTTCGTGATTCCGGCTATAGACAATTCTTGGTCCTTCAACCTCCTGGGTCCCGAAATGATGAAATACTACCCCTTGAGAGAACCTTTCGGGGTTTTCCCCAAACCTTGACCACTCACCACGTGTCCCCTTGATGAATGGTCCTGGTCCTTTCACGAATTTGGCCCAGTCTTCTCCTTGTTTCCCCAGTGACAAAAACTATGAAAACCCTTGACCCCACTAGATCGATCGCCCACACTCGTCATGATCAACGGTTAGGATTTGATCGTGATTCTCCCTTCCGCGACTTTGGGTGGCTCTTCACTCTCGATCTCCCGGTGTCCAAATCCCCGAAATGTGGATCTCTTGACATATGTCCTCTGAATGGATGGTCCTGATGATTTTGGGACTTGATGAGTCCTCTCCCTTCTGCTATTACAAGGCTTAAACCTCGCGTACACCTTCTTCTAGATATGAAGTCTATCGGCTCCTAGTGCTAGATCTGACGACTTTGATCTTTTCGGGGTTCCACCAGTCGAGAGTCCCACACTATTGGCCCTTGTACTCCCAATTGTTGAAATGTCAAAATGCTGAAATGCTAGAGGCACTTGATCGATGGCTCACAACGCCCTCCAGATATACGATTAGATCTATTCCCCGTCACTGACCTCCTTGCAACTCCACTTGATCCAACGGCTTGCAGTATTTCATGACTCTCCTCAAGAGTTCTCCACCATCCGTTTAGATCTTTGAGATCTCCTCTCCTGGATCTACACAGTGTTAAAGTCTGTGCTCCTACCTCAAATTGGATGGTCCGTGAGATTCTCCATCGTGATCCAACGCTCGACAATGTTCTTCCTCCTGAGCTTTTACTCGCTTCTGACTTAGAAGATTTTCTAGGTCTCGAAGGTCTTGACCTTCGATTCTTCCTCTTGCAGGCCCGGTTCCTTTGGGTCTCGTCTGTGTTATAGAAACACTTCCCCTCCTGAGCTTAGTCAACTCAGAAACTTCAAAAGGTTTCTCGACCTTTTTCTCCTTTCTTTTGTTGCTTTGTGCACAAAGGCACTATTCCTCTTGAGCTTCAGAACTTAGAATAAGTCCACCCTCGCACACTCCTTGTGTTGCTGATATTTTCTCAATCTCAGGTCCAAAGTATTTCTTGAAAATAAATGTTTCACGCCCTCTTGGCGCTCCTTTTCTCAATGCACACCTTGCAGAGCCTATAGACTGTTTAGTAACTTTGGTTGTCTTCAAACTCGACAAAGAGTTCTTCTCGTGCACACTTGCACCGACTCAATGCCCGCCTGGCAGAGCTTCTATAGAACCTCTAGAGATTTTGTCTCTTCTCTCTGTGCCTTCCCCTGCACAGCTTGTCCGCCAAGGTGTTCAACAACCTTGAGGCCCCTCCTTGAGTCTGTGAATCTTTCTGGTGTGCACTCCTTGCACATTCTTTCTGACTCCACAGAGCTCAGATGCGTAGTCCTTGTGTTGGCTGCAGAACTTCCAATGTTCTATTGTGCATTCCTTGCACGGCCTAAAGAACCCAGATAGAAATCGACAAACTCACAAACAGATAGTAAAATATATCTATAACCTGTATCTACAGCATACAAGTGACATTCAAATGCATAAACATACATAGACAATTCATGGGCAGGAAAAACTGCTCTTTGTATTAATCTCCCAATGTCTATACAAAATAGACTGCTACCGAGTCTTAGTTCTCTCCCTTGAGATCTCTCTACCTGAGAATTCCTGTATTCTCCCTCTCTACTCTAATTCGCAAGAGACTCATTACAAAAGAAGGCTCTCTTGAGCTTATCCTCATTCACCATCTCTGAGCTATCGCTATCACAGAGCGGCTCCTACGACTACATTACATAAATGGATGCCTAGTCCTAACTACATCTTGGGCTTGCTACAGGCAACCATTAAAGGAAACCTCAACCACTACCTGTACAAAGGAATGGTCTGGCATTAAAAGCCTTACAATATTTATTGAAATTTCAAATTTCAAAATTGAGAGGCCTGCGCCTCTCCCTTTCTCCATTAAATGCGTGTTGGATGTGTTGGTTGGCTGGCACGCTGCTGACATGGAGTGATGCTCCTGTATCATACTCCTCAGCTAGAAAAATCATGATCTCCTGATCATGAGCTCCTCTTCTCTAGTGTTGAAATCCACCTGGATCCCAAACTTTCTCTTGGAGTTGTCCATCTGCTCCTCTGCCTCGTTGTTGCTGTTGTTGCTACCCTGCTGCTCTTGCAGGCTCCCTTCTGCTCAACTTCTCTTTGCTGGAAGTCTCTGCTGCTGAACTCAACATCATCCTTCTGATATGTTCAATTACCTTGTCCAGCTGCTCCAGTGGCTGTCTCTTTGTATGCAGTCTTCTTTGCTGCACTTCTTCCTCCTTATCAGTGGGCAGATCTACCCGATCTCCCATGCGGTCTTTATTTACCTTTGTGGCACTGAGTGGCCACTCTGCTGCAGACTCCAATTCTACAGTCTCCTCACTGAACTGCTTCTTCCTGTGGTAGTTTTGTTGCTGCCATTTCTCCTCCCGGCATACTTCCAGCTTCGTCCAGCTTCTCCCTAGGCTAGTATGTTCCACTACCTGCTTCCAACTTAGCCTGTTGGATGTGCAAACTTTGCACCATCACCCTCCTCTCTAGGGATTCCAATTCTTCATACAGATCAACAAAATCCATGTTGTTTGCTTCCTCCTCTGTTGCAGACTCCAGTGCTGCAATCATTTCTATTTCAGCTTCCTGGCTGAAAATTTTGAGCAACTCCGCTAAATGCTCTTCTTCTTCTCCTTCTTCTATAGCTTCTAGTACTGCAGTGATTTTCTGTCCAACTTCCTAGCTGAAAATTTTGAGCCATTATGTTGAATGCTCATCTTCTGCTTCTTGGGAAAACATCAGTGTCTGCTCCATTTCTTCCTCCAAGACAGTTTCTACTCGTTGTCCTCTTGTTGTTGCTGCATCTGCAACACATGCTCTGGCCTCAACTGGGTTGCTTGGTAGGAACACCTCTATTCCTCCAATGATCAGAATTATCTTCTAATTCTCTCTTTTTATCACTCCTTGCTGATCTAAACTCTCCTCTGAGTTCATGAGACTTTCATACAGTCTCAACTCTTTCCCCTTGCCCGCCTGGCAATTTGGGAATTTTCTGCTGCCCACCTGGCAGTCTATGAGATCATTTGATCCCATCTCATTGCCCACTTGGCAATCTGAACTTTCACCACTGCCCCCTTGGCAGTACGTGAGACCTTCCACTGATCTTTCTCCATTTCCCACCTGGAAACTTGAAAGTCCACTTATGCCCACCCAACAGTTTATGAGATCCTTTGTTAATCTCATACCATTGCCCACCTGGCAATATGAATTTCCATTGCTATCCTCTTGACAGTCTATGAGATCCTCTAGTGATCTTATTTCATTGCCCACCTGGCAATTCAAAAATTCATCCCTACCCTCGTGGCATTTTATGAGATATGAAACTGATCCCTCTTCCTCATCACTGAGGTCTTCTCTGACTTCTGGCTCATAGATGCAAACCAAATCTGTGTCACTGAGGCTTTCAGCATACCTCAGCCACTTCCTCAACTGTTGTTGTTGTTTCCTAGCCAACAACTTTTGAACAGGCCATTTGGCTTTCCTATTCAAAGGCCATTTGTACCTCCAGTGTACTTTTGCCTCCTGTTGCATCTTCAATGTCAGTTGTTCCATTCTCTCTCTTATCTCAGCGAGTTATATGTCAATCTTTGCTTTACTCATCGACTGGTGGTCTCCTCTTCCACCACGCTCATGGCCTTTAGTAGCCATTTCCATCTTTCACCTGCCCTCCTAGCAAGCATATGGATCACTCTACGTCTGAGAGAATCTCCATGTCCTCCTACAACTCGCCTGGATGTCTATCATTTGCTGCACACCTTGAAATAGTCTTCACAGAGCATCAACACTCTGTCTTCCTTCTCTGTCTCCTTCGCCTGAAATCTATAGATGAAAATATCATCTTTCATACCACCTGATGGTGTGTATCAGAGTATTTTCTTTATCTACTCTGCCTCCCTCTGCCTGTCATCTACAGAAAAAAAAAGTGGCTCTGATACCACATGATGGTATCATACTGTATCCCCTCACAATCCTCCTTTTGTTTGCGATTTGCAAACAAAACAAATATTGGCTCTGATACCAATTGATGCAGACCCCCTACCTTAGCAGGGTCCACTGACCTCTCGATATCTGGATCGTTCTTCTTCTGATCCGAAATAGCTCTTTGAGCTCCTGTTGGAACCCCTTGAACAAATCCACAGGTCCCTTTGTCCTCTGGCATGGGCCTTGAGAAAAGCTATGCACATGCTCAACTTTCGGCGCTCTTCCCTGTTCTGAACCAACACACCTTTCGCGTTTCAGGGTTTCGGGACTCCTGCATGCTAGCTTTCCTAGGCTCCTTGTCCTTACAACTCCCGGTATCTGAAACACCGAAAAGGGCCTAATGACAAAGTGCTACCAGCCTTTCACGATTCCGGATGCAATGATTTTTGGTCCTTCAAACTCCTAGGTCTCGGATTGCCAAAATCTACCCGTGACCATGGTCCACATTTTGGGATTTCAGAATTCTTGATTTCATGATTCCAACTATAGACGGTTCTTGGTCCTTTAACCTCTCGGGTCCCGAAATGCCGAAATACTACCCCTTGAGAGAAATTTTCTGGGTTTTCCCCGAACCTTGACCACTCACCACGTGTCCCCTTGATGAATGGTCCTGGTCCTTTCACGAATTCTCCTTTCACGATTTTGGTCCAGTCTTCTCCTTGTTTCCCTAGTGCCGAAAACTCTAAAAACCCTCGACCCCACTGGATCGACGGTCCACACTCGTCTTGATCGACGGTCAGCATTTGATCACGATTCTTCCTTCCATGTCTTTAGGAGGCTCTTCACTCTCGATCTCCCGGTGTCCAAATCCCCAAAATGTGGATCTCTTGACACGCGTCCTCTGAATGGACGGTCCTGATGCTTTTGGGACTTGATGAGTCCTCTCCCTTCTGCTGTTACGAGGCTTAAACCTCGTGCACCTTCTTCCATATCCGAAGGCTATCGGCTCCTAGTGCTATATCTGACGGCTCTTATCTTTTCGAGGTTCCACCAGCCGAGAGTCCAACACTATTGGCCCTTATACTCCCGATTTCCGAAATGCTCGAGGCGCTTGATCGACAGCTCACAATGCCCTCTAGATCTATGGTCAGATCTCTTCCCCGTCACTGACCTCCTTGCAACTCCACTTGATCCAACGACTTGCAGTATTTTGCGACTCTCCTCGAGAGTTCTCCACCATCCATTCAGATCTTTGAGATCCCCTCTCCTGGATCTACACAGTGTTAAAGTCTATGCTCCTACCTCAAATCGAAAGGTCCATGGGATTCTCCACCACGATCCAACGCTTGACGATGTTCTTCCTCCTGATCTTTTACTCACTTTTGAATTAGAATAATTTTTAAGTCTCGAAGGTCTTGACCTTCGATTCTTCCTCTTGTGAGCCTGGTTCCTTTGGGTCTCGTCTGCATTATAGAAACACTTCCCCTCCTGAGCTTAGTCAACTCAGAAACTTCGAAAGGTTTCTCGACCTTCTGCTCCTTTCTTCTGTTTCTCTATGCGCAAAGGCACTGTTCCTCCTGAGCTTCGGGACTTAGAATAAGTCCACCCTCGCACACTCCTTGTGCTGCTGCGATTTTCTCAATCTCAGGTCCAAAGTATTTCTTGAAAATAAATGTTTCATGCCCTCTTGGCACTCCTTTGCTCAATGCACACCTTGCAGATCCTACAGAGTGTTCAGTAAATCTGGTTGTCTTTGAACTCAACAAAGAGTTCTTCTCATGCACACTTGCACTGGCTCAATGCCTACCTGACAGCGCTTCTACAGAACCTCCAGAGATTTTGTCTCTTCTCTTTGTGTCTTCCCCTGCACAGCTCGTCCTCCAAGGTGTTCAACAACCTTGAGGCTCCTCCTTGAGTCTGTGAATATTTCTAGTGTGCACTCCTTTCATGTTCTTTCTGACTTCGTAGAGCTCAGATGCACACTCCTTGCATGTTCTTTCTGACTCCACAGAGCTCAGATGCGCACTCCTTGCGTTGGATGAACTTCCAATGTTCTATTGTGCATTCCTTGCATGACCTAAAGAACCCATATAGAAATCGACAAACTCACAAACAGATAGTAAAATCTATCTATAACCTATATCTATAGCATACAAGTGGCATTCAAATGCATAAACATACACAGACAATTCATGGGCAAGAAAAACTTCTCTTTGTATTAATCTCCCAATGTCTATACAAAATGTGTTTTTTACAAAAGATGGACTACTACCGAGTCTCAATTCTCTCCCTCGAGATCTCTCTACCTGGGAATTTTCCTATTCTCCCTCTCTACTCTACTCCTTGAGAGACTCATTACAAAAGAGGGCTCTCTTGAGCTTATCCTCATCCACCGTCTCTGAGCTATCTCTATCATAGAGCGTCTCCTACAGCTACATTACATAAATGGATGCCCAGTCCTGACTACGTCCTGGGCTTGTTGCAGGAAACCATTAAAGGAAAACTCAACCACTACTTGTATAAAGGCATGGTCTGGCATTAAAAGCCTTACAACATTTATTGAAATTTCAAATTTCAAAATTGAGAGGGTTGCGCCTCTCCCCTTCTCCATTAAATGCGTGCTAGATGTGTTGGCTGGCTGGCATGCTGCAGACATGGAGCGATGCTCCTGCATCAACACCTCTTTTATCCATAGATACTTGACCCAAGACAGGGACAGTGTCAACAACAATCCTTCTTCTGCCCATTGCGACGCAAAGACATTGCAAAGCGCAACTGAATTGTACAGACAACATGGTAAAGTATCCAGTGAGAAGAGTTCCCAACCCCCCGCCAGCACTCCCAAGAGCACGACACCACGAAGCGTCGCTTCGACAGTCCATCCCAGTAATAAAGCAACTCAGAAATCTTCGAACGGAGGAGGAGATAAGAACCCTACTCGCATAAATATTGATAGTTCTCACAAAGTTCCACTAATGAAGAAGAGAAAAAACAACGCAGGGCATGTGGAGGAACTCAAAATTGACAGTGGAAAACTGCAAATTGAAATTGAAGTTGAGTAGATGCAAAAAATTGGGTCGTCCACAGTGGACATATCTGACACCGATTTTTTTGACATAGATGAATCCTTCACAATCCAGAGTGCTATTTTTGAAAGCCAATCTAAAAGTATGGTCATTGAAAAGAGAGATGTAACAAATAGGAAAGGAAAATCTCGAACAAAGATGGACTTTAGCTAAATGACCCCATCCAAAATCTGCTCGATTCACCAGGTAACCGATGACATTCTTCATGATTCCATTGGACGAATGGAGACAAATTATGCCAATCTGAAACACTACCTCAATGAATTTGAACAGGCCTTCATTGCAACACCAGAATTTATCAATACTTTGGAAAAAATTGTGCCTTCTACTACTACAACAAAGATGAAAGTATCCTCTACCCTCCTTACATGCTCTAGAGCCCTTGTAGAGAACAACATCAACAAAAGAATGCGGCTAGTTACTGAAGCCTGGAAAACATCACAAAATTTAGTTTCCTTCGGAAATAAAGCCAATGATTTTCTTGAACATTTGGAGATGAATTTAAAAAATGAACATCTTTTTTGTCATCAGGTGCTGGACCCTTTTGCCAACTATGCCCTGAACACATCAGAGCTAAAAAGAAGACAGGAGAAACTCCCCTCCCCAAAGCGCACCAAAAACGTAAAAGCATGCTAGAAAAAAAAAATTGAGAACCTGCACCTCATTGTCAAATCATGTAAACAAGTGATATCAGAAAAGGAAAATCTATTCACAAGCCTGCTCCAGATGGACTTAGCCGGAACTGCCAACGAGGTTCAAGATCCAAACTTAATTCTCAAATCCTTGTCAGTCACCAAAGAAGCGTTCCAGGAACAAGTTGATATTTTAAATGGGTTGTCTTTCAAAAATTTTTACGACATACTTGAACATCGTCTAGATGAGCACGAGCGTTGGGTACTAGACTATGCCTCACACAATGAAGAAATTGAATAGAGTCTGCATTGTATTTCAATGGATCTAAGGAAATTAGAAAATGACCTTTACGACATAGAGATCCGGGATGAAATCAACACAACCCCCATGAAAAGCTACATCGAAGAATGGTTCTAACTCAAAATGGAAAGCCTCGTCCAGGAAGGGCAACAACCGATCAACAGGAGTCCACTACCCATCGACAAAAGCAACAAAAATGCATCAGATTCATAGTAAGTCTATACTGCCATCTTGTTTTGTTTATCATTCCATTTTAAGTCTACGTTGTCAACTTCTTTTCTTTATCAATCCACTTATGTCATCTTTAAATAGAAAACTGTAACAAAAGACTCATAAGTTCCAATTTCTTCTTTTCACGTCTTCATGTCTACCATCACACACTTCTTTTGATGTTCCTAATTCTTGTACTTATTTCTTTTTATGGTCTACGGGAGCCCCAATCCCAGTCTATATGACAAACACATTTAAATTTCCACAAACATGTAACATACATTATTAATTTTTGTTAAATTTCAAAGAAAACTGATTCAAAAATGTCCTTATTGTATACTAAACTTTGGGTTTCTAGGAACCTTCTTGTTTGTTCCAAAGAAAACTAATTCGGATATGCTACATTTCTTCTCTCCTATTGTATGCTAATTTTTGGGTCTTCAATGACATTGATGGTTTAAATGTTGATGTAATTTCCTAATATATGTAACAACCATTATTTATTTTATAATAAGATTCTATAGTTTGCAAGCCCGCTTCTCAATTTGTATATCGCGGAACTGTCGATGGATTTTGTAGGAAACAGAACGACAGAGGCCCATTTTTCAAACTGCCATCCCGACAACCCGCGATCCAAAGACTTGCTAATTATGGAATGAGCACTCCGTCCATGCTCTATAAAACATGTGCAAAGAAAACTAATTCAACAATGCTATATCTTTTTTTTCCAAAAAAAGCCTTAGTTTTAAAGAAAAGTAATTCGGTGCAACAGATGTTACTACTATTCTATTATACAACACACATTATTAATTTCTGGTAAATTTCTATAGTCCACAACTACGCCTCTCATTTTGTATATCGCGGAATAGTCGGTACTATTTGTAGACCATGAAACATCAGACACCCAATTTCCAGCGTGCCATCCCGAGAACCTGCGATACAAAAACTACCTACGTATGCAATGACGGCTACAAATTTCGTATCCATAAAACTAAAAATCTATTTTATACAAATGCATATTTTGTATGTACAATTTATTTACTAAATATCTACTTTATACAAATACATTGTTCATATGTATAATTTATTTACTAAATATCTACTTTATACAAATACATATTTCGTATGTATAATTTATTTATTTCTGATGACTTTCTATGTCCTAGTTTTCAAAATAACCAATTTGGTAATGCTAAATTTTTTGTGTCCAACAACCATTCAAACATTGATAATTTTTTATATTTTTTCAAGAAGAACTAATTTGGAAATACTAATTTCTGCACACAACCCACATGTATTTCAACTTTCTAGCCACCTGCCTGTACTAGGTCACATTTACTCCCATACCAACCTAGCAGGGACTACGCTACCATGCAACACTTGTTTAGTGCATTAAGGGAAAATGATCTAACCACACTTTCTAATGAGGATAGTGATTGGTAATTATGTGTATAATAATGATTTCGTTTTTTCTTTGATAATTTGATTTGTGACTAATATTAAGAAAATGATAGATACAACTTTGACCATATTTAGTTACAGGTAAATGTAGATGAGAGCTCGTTATTACATATGTAAGATTGAATTTCTTTAATGGTGCATAAATGCTCTCAAAGGGTTGGTTTAACCTCCTCAAATGCTCTCAATAGGTGGGTTAAATCTTGTCTTTTGCATCAATGAACTTCAAATATAGGGATATCAAAATAGTAGTGATTATCACTCTTAAGTATAGATTTGTGATGAGGAAAGAGAAATAAAAATAGGTATGCAATAGTGGTCATTTTTTCAAACCAAACTAGGATTAATGTCATCGAACATCTTTAGTGGGAGATAGCTTGGATGCATTCTTAAGATATTAGGTAGGTAAAGTGGCATCTTGATCCGACCAAACTAAGTTTTTAGGTAAGAAATGTGTCTTGTTGATCCAACCAAACTTGGTTGTGGGGAAAGAGCAGAAAAAATGTTGGGCTTAACTCCCCTCCATCATCCATGGGTTGTGTTTTTGTCATTTTCTTGTTGTTGTTGATGTGTGTTTATGTGAATTATTGTTGTAAGGTGGAAATGATTCCATGGTACTAGTGTAGTAAGATTAATTCGTTGATAGGTGGTAGGTTGATTGTTTGATATGTTGATTTGTGTTTCCATTGATAGGTGATAACTTCGTTCATTGCATTCAAGATTCTAAGGTAGGTTGATGGTGTGATTAATTCTAAGGTGGGTTGATAAAGTGATAGTGTTTGGTTGGTTGGGTAGTGATAGGTTGCATTTGTCATAAGTGATAGCTTCTATCTAGCATATGCATCATCATGATCATCATTCATAAGTATGATGAATGTTATGATTCATAGATAGGATCAATGTCATGATTGCAAGTTAGGGTGATTCCCTTGATACATGGATAGGGAGTTGGTTGTGTCATGGTGGTTTTCTTATCTTTCCCATATCCATGATTAGTAGGTAGGTGGTGGGATCATTCCCTTCATTTATTGATAGGTGGTAGGAACATCACTCCCTTGAATTCCTAATATGGGAGGTGGAAACATTCCCTTCATTGGTAGGTAGGTGTTGGGATCATTCCCTTCAATCCTTGATATTGGATGGAAGGAATTAGGTTATGTGGTAGGATGATTGACTTGATTTGTTGATATTGGAAGGTAGGGAATAGTTGGTAGTGATGGTCTTATAGTGATGGTCTCATTGATTCCTAAATGATAGAAGAGGGAGATGGCATCATAGTTTCATTGATTGGTGATATGAAAGGGGTAGTATGTGGATTTGGTAGGCTCATTCATTTCTTCACAATATGACCACACATCATATAATGCGTTAAGATAGTGGCATCAAATAAGCTAGTATGAGGTATTTCTTAAAATCCATAGGGTTTCTTTCAACAATGTGTTCATTGGAAAAATGAATAATTGTTAAATTTCATTTTCCTAAGTGCTAATATTTTTGCGGTGCCTCTTTAATCAACATGTCATCTACATGAATTGATTTGAAGGTTTTTTCATTCATAACATACAAGCAAATGTGCAGTCGTCTCTAGTTTGGATCACACTACTCATGACAAATTTTGAAGAGATCCCTTGTTTATATTCCCGCTGACACTGCTCATGGAATGTTAATGTGTAGAATTTAATATCGAACAAATATTAAATATCATATTTTTAATTGTTACCATAATTACAATAACTCTTCTTATACTGTGACTTTGCACCTTCTAGGGAAATTGCTAGTTGTATCTATTTGTAGAAGTTAAGTTTCACTAGTACATATGACCAAATTTGTGATGATTTTTTGTTGATATTGCCACACTTATTCGTCACAATTTCCACGAAATCCGAGTTTTTTTTCGTCGAAATAATTTCGTTGTTCTATCGTCGATCCAGGTTTCCATGGAAACATCAACGAAATTATCTCTCCACGTGTCACCACCTTCAAGTTCGATTAACCCTTTGCATTGTCACAATTCCGACGAAACCTCATCGCAAGTAGAACAGATAACCGTGGCAATTATGATGAAATTTCGTCGCAATTGCGACAAAATTTTTTGACAAGTTAAAAACTAATGATGCAGATGTTGTATGTGCGACGAAAAAACGTGGCAACTTGCGACACATACCTGTGGCAATAGCAACGACATTGATTCATCAAGACCAAAGTTACGACGAAGATGATGTATGTGCGATGAAAACCTGTGGCAACTTGCGACGAAATTTCGTCGCTATTGCCACGGTGGTCAAAATGCAATTTTTTTTTTCCGACGAACTATCATTGATATTGCGACGTTGGCATTAAGTTTTTTTAAAAAAGTACACAAGATATGGTATTACCATATTACATTGTAATATGGTAATTCCATATTACAATGTAATATGGGATTACCATATTACATTGTAATGCCATATTAACCCACAATTAATTGCAAGCCACCATGAAGAAATATGAGCTTGGAAAACAATTATTGTTTTGTATGGATTTTGTAGTTAGAGGATGTGAATTTTGTATTGAACTAAGAAATATAAAATTCGTTATAAATTGGTTGATCCAAGATAATTTAATTGAACCAAGGTAATTCATGGGGTTAGCAAATTATTTAGGAATGAAATGTCTCTTCAATGAACATTAGAAAAGGCAAGTATAACCTTTCAATTCATTGCAATTGAAAACCAAGTAATTGAAGCTTTGACATGAAAGAATTGTAATGCATTAATATTAAATCTAATGAAACTTGCAATTTCATTTGAAATCAAAGCAAATTTCGCATGATACATAATGGTGGAACCTTTGATACAAAGAAGGAGTTGGATAACATAACACTTGACACTTTTGTTGGTGCAATCATAATATACCCCAAATAAGATAAGGAATTGTACATCATAGTTTAGGCATTGAAGTATGATAAACATAATAAATATATACATTTGTTTAGGCATTGAAGTATAGGCATTGAATTATCCTGCAACATTTTGAAGTATAGGCATTGAAGTATCCTGCAACATTTTGATTCGGTAATCAAGTTGTATGATAAATATATACAAAACCACATGGTCAATTTCCTTTAAGACC
>ML818402.1:86041-102423 GCA_009831015.1 Picea engelmannii | reverse complement strand
ATTTGTTGATGGAGTCGAGATGCCAAATGCAAGGCACATTCATATTTTCTGCTAATTTAGGTAGATATTGACTAATATACACCATGCATTGATATACCATATATCCCTCAACCATAGAACCCTTCGGACATGCTCTTTGTCTATCAAAAGCCTTTAGTGACTTCAACTGCCTCTCCAACATCCACATCGACCTTGTGTGTACTGGTTCACATAATTCAATCTCCTCAACCTGGTATATGAGGTAGTGTTCTTGTGCATTGAAAAATGTTGGAGGCAGATACTGTTGCATTTGACACATTAGTCAGGGAATTTCTTTCTTCCAATACCTTATATCTTATTTATGAATTTATTTTGATGATAGCCACCTACAAATGTCAATGCAATAAAAAAATATCAAGGCATACATAAATTTGCAGATAAAAGATAATATGTCAATAAGTTCCAATAAAAATCACATAAGAAGTACATTCTCCTTATAAAACAATACTTACGTCATGTATTTTCCAAGTACATAAATAATTTATTTTATGTTGTTGTCAAAGTCGTCTGGGAGAGATAAAGGTAGAACATACTGTAACAAAAAACAAATAATTATTATTTGTTTCCAAAAATGCGTACCAATAAGAAAATATATTATAACCTACTAATTACCTTAATGAATGTATGTCAGTCATGTGTTTTAACCCCGCCAAAATCACCTTTTTTAGTTAAGATATTTTGTATGTTCGACGAAAACCCCGTCGGAAACCTAATTTTTCGAATGACCTCTTTTACAATATTTCTTTGTTGCTCTGTCAATAATCAAGGAAGACTAGTATTTTGTTCAGGACCATCGCCATTAGAATTAATAATAACACTTTGCAAGGCATGATTAGCTTCTCCGATGTCACAAAAAATATTTCCAATTCTCTCTTTGTCAGTCCTTCCATCTAATATTCGCTATAACAATTCTGTTATGTTCTTCCCGATATGCATTGTATCAAACAAATGAACTATTTGTAGGTGCTCGTAGTATGGAAATCTATTGAATTGCATCGGGTAACTTTTTATTCATCGTGGAAGCCCATTCGTTCCTTAACGACATTCATGAAACATCAACAAATTGAAATTAACACTAATTAATGGGAGAAAATGAATTTAATACTAATGAAATTAACCAAAGATTTATATAATAGGTCATACATAAATAATCTGCGTACCTTGACGATTTCTAATATATTCCAACTTCCATAGGCGAGGTGTCATTCTTTGTGGTTCTTTTCCATTTTCTTCTTTACCATTGAACTTTGCTTTGTCTGTAGTTCGATAACTATGGTTCTTAGGTAGAAAGTGCCTATACGCATCAAACACTTCCTTTTCTAAACTCCTTGAACAACGAGATTTTATCCCAGGACCACAAATTGGGCATGCAAATTTACCCTTTATTTGAAGGCCTACAAGATATATGAATAAATGGAGTGTCAAATTAGAGTTACAATTTAAAATAATGCATGATTTTTTCAAAAAAGATATATAATATTAAATCACAAAAATAAAGTAACAGTACACCACAAAAATGTGTTAACCCGGGAGCATCATGAATTGTCCATGATAGTATTCCATGGAATTGAAATCGTCTTTGCCCTATTGGTCTAGATATGTCATACATAGTGACGCCAACCCATAACTTCAACAACTCATCGATGAGAGGCTCAATATATACGTTCATATATTTAAACTGGTACCTACCTGATTGGTTCAACCTATTGCATGATTAATTATACTTATCTAGATGTCGTGATATATAAAATAAATAATTACCATGCACAAAACAAAGAAATTAAATATTTTTTCATGCTTTAAAGTAAATAAAAGATAATTAAAAACCTGGAACAATCATTGCCAACATTGTGTGCTCTCTCTTGATCGACATCCAAGGAGGAAGGTTATTGTTTACAAAAAAAACAAGACACACTGAGTACATAGAACGAAGCTCTCCAAATGGATTGACACCATCAGCTGCCAACGAAAGTCTAACATTACGAGGTTCTTCTTTAAAAATTGGCCACTTTTCTTCGATGTATTTCAATGCATAACCATCTACAGGCATTCAAAGAACATCGTCTCGACTTCTATTCTTTGCATGGAAATCCATAAAATGTGCTATACTTTGGCACCTGAAAAACCACTGGAAACATGGAATTATCGGAATACAACGAAGAACTTTGCAAGATACCTTCTTTGACACTTTATCGGTTCGATATCTACTTATTTGATATTGTGGGAATTCATTTTCTAATTCATATTGTCCATAATATATGATATGATCATTAGGACATGCATCAATAGCCTAATAGTCCATTCCAATTTCTTTCATAATCACAGATATTTCTCGATATGTGTGTGGCAAAATATTCGACGTCAGTAATAGAACATCACCTAACAATCTACAAAATTCTAAACAATAAGTCAATGTAAACAATATTCATCATCAATATATCATCAAATATACTAATTTACAAATTAGAAAACAATAGCAATATAGGAAAAAAATGAACCTTTTAAGTATTTCTGAACATGCAAGCATAAATAATTAACAAATTAAATACCTTAGTATCTGTGTGAGACATGTGTTTGATAAAGGCGACGATGACAACAACCAACCACACAAATGACGATGAACACAAGCATGCAAAACATGCAATAGACAACTATGACTCCACGCACTAGCACAAGAGAAACTGGGTGAAATGTGTGTAAAACAACAACGAGAAATGAGTACCCTCCTGACACGAAAAGACCATGCCTACCAGCTAAGGGACAACATCCCCATCCCGACATAATAACCTCGACAACCATTTAACTAGAACATCGATGGCGCACAACACAACGTAGGAAGGCGTTGCAACCCAGGTGCCAACAACAAGCTTATAATGGAAAACTACACCTACCATGGGAAACACGGACTTCGACCAAGTTATCATTCGCTCCCAACCAATAGGGCGCGCCATGATCCCCTCATCTGGAATCATGTCGTCCTTGGGTGATAGGTGCGACACTAACCCTGGCGCAACACAACCTATCTCAACCAAGGACTGAAGATAATCCAACGTGCTACGAGCCTAAATACTCACAAGAAGACTACGCCTACCACAGGAAGCACGGGTCGACCAGACGCATATGAAAACGCTCAAACAACCTGTGTAAGCTATTAAAATATCACACTAATAAACCAATTTCATTAACTGCTAGTCATTAAGTCTATGTGCGGATGAGTAAACTAGAAGAAAATTTATCATTATCATACTGGGGCCCAAAAGATGAACTATAATATGCACTCTAACAAATCAAGTACGCGTGTTGACCTTATACACTAACCCAAGAAAGGTGAACTTTTTATAGCTAAAAGTTCTCTACTCTTCTTATTAAAAGTATGACAATGCTCTCCAAACTAAAGTTGTCTAGATTATCATTGTCTGAATATACATCGGGTACATGCATAAAATCGTCGTACAAGTGCGTTCCAATGGAGTTTAGTTCTATAACAATGCTAAATTAAATCGTAGATAAATCACTATCCTTTAAGTTGAACAGAAATAAAGTTGTCCCTCAACAAAATAAAATCGCTATCTAAGGAATCTAATATCTGTCAATATCAGAAAAATCGTTGTCAGCGTACTATCAAATGATAAATATAAAATCGCCAATAATAACACATGCTATCAAATGTAGTTAAGAAATTCATGTCTTAAATTATCTGACTCGCTGTCCGTGCAACAAAAATGGGTTTAAACCGTCATTTGTAGGGTTGTCTTCACTCAGGCTTAACAATATAAGGATAAGGAATTAAACACATTCTTTCTCTCAGAACTCCACATTACTTTTCGTTATTAACGGTCATCGTATCCACTAAATTACATTGACTAAGACTGGGGAAAATTGTAAGAACGCAGGGTGAAAATGTTGTATAATATCAGGGTGAATAAACGTAATTATTCACGACTTCGATATCGGTGAGGTTCGCAGTCAAAAGATGATAAATTTGTAGAGCCATTAATGGTAATGCTAGCACAGTTAGAAACACATTCGCCAAGCAGAAAAATCATGAGTTGATGTCCACACAAAAGCGCATCACCCCAAGGTAACACGCAGTCATTCACAGGGTAAGACGCATTCACTCTCAGGGCCAAAACGTGGGTGGAAATACAGGTAGTTTCCAGTCCAAGAACAGGTGAAAACGCCATCCAAAACAATTGCAAACCATCATAGAATATGAAGATGCAAACGGTTTTAGAAAAGAGAAACTCTCGGGAAAGGAGAAATCAGTCTAAAATAAAAAATCCTTGGAGAAATTATTGTCCAACTTAGGTTTAAGGCGATGGTAAAAGCCAAGTGTCAATCTAGTAAGGTTCTACTGAATGCAACACTCAACGACGTTTTTTTTTTGCTGGTAATTAAGGGAATGAACAAGTAGAGAAAAATCCATCGATGCAGTGCAATAGGGATTCAAAGATAGTAAGGTCAAATAGGCATTCACATTCCAATACAACATGCAAATGCAATGATTATATATTAAACTCATAGAAAAGTTCATTGTTTGAAAGGAAAGAGGTTAGCTGACATTCGCTACTAAAGAAATGTCACCAACATTGCTAACTATTCACTGAACATTCAAAAGAAACGGTGGATGTGGAATCACTACTTTAATTGAGAATACCACTAGCTATTGTAGGTATAAAAATTGTTGAATTTAACCAATAAATGCAAAATAGCTGATTTAAATTACACTGTCAGCAACACATCACAGAGCCAAGGAGAATTGTTGTTTAATGAGAACGACAGATGAGATATCGCTCTCGCAGAAATCGCAATTAACAAGACAGATTCGCCGGCAAGGGGTTCATTAAAACACAGGGGTTCTTGGGTGAGTAAAGAGTTTACAAATACCAATTACACCTGCAAAGTTACTACTATCAAAAGAAGTTGAAAATTCAACAAAATTCCCTCGATTAAATTTGTTGGATAAAAGAAGCGCAGAATTGAAGGTAAAGGGTTCGTTGTTAACATGGCATAAGTTTACTGTCAATCAAGACTAAAAACTCAGTCAACATATAAATCAAAATAACATTCATTTAATAACGTTGAGATTCTTCCCTTCAAGAGCTGGGAACTGATAAGAAAATCGCAAGAATAACACACCCTCTGAAAACGCAGAGAGATAAAAAAAATGCATAAGGTATTGAGCGGATCACAGAAAGAAAAGAAAAACAATCGTAGAGGTATTCAATCGACATAAGGCGTAAGAAAATCATTCAACTAGGAGCAATCAATGGGGGTAGACGGCTGGCCAAAACATCCTTCACTCATCATCCTTGCATAGAAAAGAAAGGCATTGAGATCCATAGGTCTATTAATGCCGAAGTGACGATTGTAGATCAGGCTCTTGGCTGACTGCTTAGGTGAGGAATGATGAGCTAGGGACGAAAGGAAAAAACAACCGCAATCATCAAAAATCAATAAACCATAGGGCGGTCAAGACATGTCGAGAATTGAAGGCCATGGGAGTCAATCATTCATCGAGCTAAAGGCTATGGGAAAATTTCATTCATCAACTAGAATGCTAAGACAATCATTTTCCTTACCTAATTAAACATGCAAATCTAAAAGCATAAATCATACTAACAATCTACCATGCCGAAATAAAGGAAGCGTATCGTTGCCCAATCACCCACTCTAAGTTAATGTCCAACGGGCTTTGTGCAACTCATGTTTTTTGACTGATGAGACTTCACCGGTACCTCCCATCCAATGCTAGGGGTACTCTTCTTCCCCCTTATCCCCCCCCCAAGACGTAAAGGGGCCACACACACTATCCAGAGAATCAATTAACTCCTAGATCGCCTCGCAAGGCTGAGCTACCACTCCTCACCGAGCTGGGTATCCCAACTCCCACAAGCTAATTTAGCCATGTACAGATTTATGTAGCATAACGTTACGCAAAACAAAAGAGAGCCCCTCATCATTTTCATCCCTCCATTATTTAGGGTTTCGAAGTCCCTTACTTTCCCAAAATCCCATTTTATTTAATGTTTAATAAATTAATTGATAAAAATCCTTCCCGTACATGTGTCACCCATCCCCTTCATTCTTCCATAAATTAATTTCATTAATTAATCAATTACCCCTATTTCCCTTACTCACCTAAAGGCACTCCTAGAATCACTCCTAGGTGTCCCCAAAACCCCTTACAAGTTTTAATGATTTCCCCCCTTATTAATTTACTAGTTGAGTTTAAATTAGAAAGTTCTTAAATGCTAGATACCTTACTAAGTTAGACTATCTGTTTTTTCCTTGTGTTCCCCTTTTATTTTTATGTTTCTCGCTTTTTCCTAGTTTCCTAATTATTTTAGATTTCCCTCTTTCCGCTTTTTATTTAAACTCAAAAAGGCATGTGCGGAAACTTACCCTTTTTCCCTTTTTCTTTTTAATGAATAAATTTTTAATTAGTATAATATAGTAAAACAATTATTTCCCCTTTTTAAATTTTATCTCAAAAGATTTGTATAAATCAATTTAATTGCTTACCCCCTTCTTGTCACAAGATTAATGAAGATTATCATTATTATATATATATGTGTGTGTGTGTGTGTGTGTGTGTGTGTGTGTGTGTGTGTGTGTGTGTATGTATTTTTATAAATTGATAAAATTTTACCACCACTATAATTTAGACCTAGACTTTATCTTCCTAGACTGGGCGAAATTTTATTATGGGAAAAGTTTTAAATCTTCCCCAACACGTTATTTGTCCTAAAGCCATATGGGTTTATCCAATTATTAAATAACAATGTGACATGCCCTTTAGGACACACTAGGTTCTCCAAGGGTGCCACTCGCCTCTTTCTGTTTCTCTTGTGCGACGTGCCCTTTAGGACGCACTACGTGCTCCAAGGGTTCCACTCACCTCTTTCCATTTTTCTTGCATGACGTGCCCTTCAGGACGCACCATGTGCTCTAAGCGTGCCACTCGCCTCTTGACTGAATTGGTAGACATCAAAAACCCCTGGAGTCAATACTCTGCCAGGTGATCTTGTGGGAGACTAAGGGCCTCTAAGGAATAAGGCCCCTGTCTTATTGCATGCCCCTTAGAATCATTGTGAGTGACTGTAGGAGTCTACCCTCATGAAATCGTGGGTCCTCTAGGTAATTTTTAATCTACAGTTCGAGCCACGGTGGGAGTGCTTGTAGGTAGTCCTGCGTGACCCCTCTACTCCACATGTGAGTTTGGTTGCCAAGCTATCATTATCCTGCATCATCAATGAATCATGTTATAAATATATCGATAATCATATCATCTAATTATATTCACTAATATCACATATAAAAAAATCAAACCCCAATAGTTCACTCCCCGACTCGATCCAGAGTCCAAGGGGTTCCATCGATGCCTCTGCATCCTCAAGGTCCAAAATCCTGCACACTCAGTAAAACTGAGTCAATAGCACCTGTCTATGTCAAGGCATCCAAACAACATGTCATCAACCCATAACACCTCATAATCCAAATCAAATGTCTAATAGTATAATAATCCATATCACTTGTGAGCAAGTGTCCTCAAAGAATAAGTTCGCTCAATGTGCGCAAGAGAAGGATGTTACATACACCCCCTCTTGGTCTAAACTTCATCCCGAAGTTTCACAGTATAAGTGCCGAAATAATGTGTATCATAGTATCATAAGTCTATCTATCAAACAAAAATGGAAATTGTTGGCACATATCATATGCGTCCTCCCAGGTCGCCGAGTGTGGACTATAGTTGTCCCACTGGACCTTGACCTTCTCTACTATTCGACGTCGTAGTTGTCAAATGTGATGATCCAAGATGCAGATCGACTCAGCCGTGAGTGCCTCCTCATTCGATACCTGCAAGGAACTCATGTCAATAATATGTCTAGGATCACTAATATAATGTCTTGAAACAAATACGTGAAAAACATCGTGCATACGCCTCAAGGAATCAGGCAAGGCTAGTTGATAGGCCACGGGCCCCTTTCTTTCCATGATCTTGAAAGGTCCCATGAACCTAGGAGAGAGTTTAGCTCCCTTTCCAAACTTGATCGAACTCTTATGCGGTTTAACCTGCAAGAAGACTTAATTTCCAACCTCGTAACTACCGTCGACACGGTTTGCATCGACATAACTTTTTTGTCGATCCTGTGCTTCTTTAATCCTTTGTCTTATTGATTACATTTTCTCTTCCATTTATTGGATTGCTTCTGGTCCCACCAGGACACTATCCTCAAGCCGATCCCAACTCAAAGGTGTCTGACATGGTCGCCTATAAAGAAAATCGAAAGACGCCATCTTAATGGTGCTTTGGTAACTGTTGTTATAAGAAAATTCTATCAGTGGAAAAAATTCTTCCCAACACCTTTTTTGGTCCATCACGTACATGCGCAACATGTCCTCCAAGGCCTAGTTCATTTGTTCATACTTCCCGTCAGTCTCCAGGTGATATGCAGTACTGAAGTTAAGTTGGGTTCCCAAGGCCTCTTGGAAACTCGTCAAAAATTGTCCATTAAACACCGATCCTCGATCGGATATAATCCTTTTAGGCACGCCATGCAGCCTCACAATATCATTGATGAAAACTCTGGCTATTTCAGGTGCCTGATAGTCATACGCACAGGAATAAAGTGAGCACTCTTTGTCAGAGTGTCTACTACTACGAAAATTGAGTCATGTCTCCTTTCCGTCAGTGGAAATCCAACAATAAAATCCATCAAAATAACCTCGCATTTCGATTCCGGAATAGCATGTGGTTGTAGTAATCCTGCCAGATGTCTATGTTCAGCCTTTACCTGCTGACATTCTAGACATCTGGACACATAGTTGACTATATCTTCCTTCATTCCCTTCCAGAAGAATAAGGGTTTAAGTTCTGCCCTCATTTTCGTGACTCCTGGGTGAGCCATGTACATTGCTATATGAGCCACATTTAGGATCAAACTCCTCAACTCGTCATTCGGTGGTATGTAAATCCAATTTTTAAACCTCAATAATCCATCGTCGTCAAACATAAATTATTCAAATCTTGGTACCATCATTGTGTTTTGTATGATAAAACCCTCGACCTCTTTGTATCAATCATCGTCACTCTGTAAATTTAGAATCTTTTCATGTAGATTCATCTAAAGAGGCAACACCAAAAAAATGTGTGGTCTCTGACTTAATGCATATGCCACTCAGTTCACTTTTCCTTTTATGTAAATAATCTCGAAGTCGTACTTGTTAATAAATTATGACCACCACTGTTGTCGCCCATTCAGGTCGCTTTGCATAAAGATGTGTTGTATTCCATAGTGGTTTGTCATTAGTTCAAATTTTCATCAAACAAGGTAGTGTCTCCAAACCTTCAAGGAATATATGATGGCTAACAAATCCAAATCGTGCATCACGTAGTTCTCCTCATGCCTTCTTAGTTTCCTTGAGATGTATGCGATCACTCGACCGTCTTGCATCAAGACTCCGCCTAATCCTTCCTTGGATGCATCAGTGCATACCAAGAAGTCTGCATCCATGTCAGGGACCTTTAGTATCGGTGTCATTGTCAAGAACTCCTTGAGCCTCCTAAAAGCTTCTATGCATTTCTCAGTCCAAACAAACATCTTGTTCTTCTTCTGCAACTCCGTGATCGGATTTTCTATCGTCGAAAATCTCTTGACGAACCGTTGATAGTATCCTGCTAAACCCATGAAGCTACGTACTTTTGGGACATTCGTCGACGTAGGCCATTCCATAATAGCCTCGACCTTTGTTGGATCTATGACGATACCTTCGTCGGAGATGGCATGCCCTAAGTAGTGAATATTTGATTGATAAAATGAGCATTTGGACAACTTTCCATACAATTTGCGCTCTCACAAACACTGTAGTACCAAGCGCAAGTGCTCTTCGTGCTCCTCCGTCATTCAAGAGTAAATTAAAATATCATCAATGAATACTTGGATGAACTTGTCCAAGTACTCGTGGAACACCCTGTTCATCAAACTCATAAATACCCCCAGGGCGTTGTTAGTCCAAACGATAAAACAATAAACTTGTAATGTCCAAACCTCATCTTAAAGGCAGTCTTAGGGACATCATCCTCCTTGATCTGTAATTGGTGATACCCTGATCGCAAATCGATCTTTGAGAACACCCTCGCACCCTTCATTTGATAAAACATATCATCTATCCTCGACAATGGATACTAATTATTGATCGTTTCCTTGTTCAATTGACGGTAGTCAATGCAGATCCTCCATGACCCATCCTTCTTTCGTATGAAAATAACAGGTGCACCCCATGGTGACACACTTGGATGTATCAGTCCTAGGTCCAACAATTCCTTCAGTTGCATTATCAACTTTTATAACTCCAAGGTTGACATTCAATAAGGCGTTCTCACTATCGATTTAGTCCCCGGTTTTAGGTCTATAATAAAATCCAATTCCCTCTCTGGCGACATCCCAGGTAATTCCTCTCGAAATATGTCCCCAGACTCTCTCACCGTAGGAAGGTGTTCTAGACCTTTCGCTACTCCCTTCTCATTTAACGTAAGGATCGCATAAAGCTTACATCCCTTGAACATGTTCTTCCGTAGCTGCAAGGAAGAGATGAACCTCAGGGAAACTCCCTGGTTTCAACCTACAATCATGTGTCTCTATCCCTCATCATCGACCAAGCTCAACCGTTTTTTCTTACAGTTGAGTATCGCCTCATGCAATTCCAACCAGTCCATACCAATCACGACGTCATAAGATCCTAGGATCGTGACGTACAGGTTGGCCCTGGTGACAAACTCTCCGAGGTTGAGGGTACAACCCATAACCTTTCCTCCAACCTTTTTTTTGGCTCCCAAAGCCATCTCTACGAAGCTAAACTCTTCTTGTTCAACTGCCTTTTCCTTAATCCTTTTTAGCTCTACACCATAAATGAAACTCTTAGTAGCATCGGGATCTATCAAAATACTAAGGGTCTAGTCAGCGACTGTACCTGACGTCTCGAGAACAGTCGACTGGTGCTCTACCTGGTGTTTATTCACCTCTACATGAATCTGATGGGCCTTGCCCAAATCTCCCATGGTAGTGGGTCCAAATGATCTATATTATCTAGTCCTCTCCATTGGGCAGTCACGTTGGTAGTGTGGCTCCCCACACATCCAACACCCTTCATTGGTCCAGTACTCCTGGTACCCAAAGTAGAAGATGAGGGCCCACCGGCCTAGAATTCTAGTCTATTCTGCTAAACATGCCTAAACTACTTTTGTTGCGGTCGATGTTGCTGCTGATGTTGTGGTCCCTGATAAGGTGTCTGTTGTTGAGGCACTGGTCACCGAGGTGTAGTGAAAGTGGATACCCTTTGGAAGCAACGATAACCCTTCATATGTCTGGTTGGTGTCTAATGTTGATGCGCAATAGATGACACCTGCCCTGCTAGTCTCACTGGAGTCCTGCTTTGACCCCCACTGACAAGCTCCTCCTCTACTATGAGGGCCTTCTGGATGATATCATCCAAGGTTTGAGGCATCAGAATCCTAAAATTTGCACGTATGCTGACATTAAGGCCAAACAAAAACCTGTTGACCTTAGGTTTCTCAATATTAAGATGCGGTGCATACTGAAGCAACTCCATAAAACAAGCCTCGTACTCGGGCACCGTATGGAAGCCCTGTCGTAAGGCGTTGAACTCATTGAGTTGATGCTCAATGAATTCCTCTGACAGGTACCTCTCTTAGAACCATTCCTCGAACAATTCCCATGACACGTCTTCGACGACCATGTTCAGTTGTGGCAGGAGTGTCTTCCACCATAGAAGAGCGCTCCCCTTTAGTTGATAGATCGTCATGTAGACCTTCATGTTGGAGGTATAGTTGCGAAGTGAAAATCACATCACCATATTCTCCAACCATGCCTCAGCAGCTACATCGTCCGGGGCACCAAAGAACTCAGGAAATTTGACCTTCTCAAGTTCACGATGAATGCTACCAGTACCGACCAGAGCGCCCGGTGGACCCTCGGGGGGTGTCAATGCTCTGGCCTCATCTCTATCCAAACGGTTGATCAATGCCTTAGACATGCACTAAAAAAATCTCATCATTCCAACCACATCACCACTGCTATATGCTCCTTCCCGATAACTTGTTCGTCTCACTAGGGGTTAGACCCCTCAGGCGTGGATGCTACTAGAGGCGTCACACCTCCTCCCCTAGCACCCCGTCATCTGCCTCCGCAACGTCCTCTAACCATGATTACCTACACAAATACAAGTCAACTTAATTAGCAACATTATAATCAATATCATATCAACGAAAGTTGTAGTGATCCCAAGTTGTGGGTTGAACCCACTCTGATAACATATGTAACGACCCTAGCCGATACGATAACAAGCGAAGCAAAGTGCAATTTATATTATTTTCTATGCAAGAATGTGACGACAACAATAGTTAACCACACAACTAACGAAGAACTCAAGCATGCAAAATAGGCAACAAACAACTATGACTCCACGCACTGGCACAAGAGCAACTAGGTGAAACGTGTGTAAAACAACATGGAGAAATAACTACCCACCCAACATGACAATACCATGCCTACTAGCTAAGGGACATCATCCCCATCCCTACACAACGACCTCGATGATTATTTAACTAGAACCTCGATGGCGCACAACCCAACGTAGGAAGGCATTGCAACCCAGGCGCCAACAACAAGCTTACAATAGGAAACTATGCCTACCACGGGAAACATAGACTTTGGCCAAGTTGTCATTCACTCCCAACCAATAGGGCATGCCATGATCCCCTCATCTAGGATCATGTCCTCCTTGGGTGATAGGTGTGACACTAACCCTGGTGCAACACAACCTATCTCAACCAAGGACTCAAGGTAATCCAACACACTAGGAGCCTAACTACTCACAAGAAGACCCACGCATACCACAGGAATCACAAGTCGACTAGACGCAAATGACAACGCTCAAAAAACCTGTGCAAGCTATTAAACTGTCACGTCGATAAACCAATTTCATTTACTGCTAGTAATTAAGTCTATGTGCGGATGAGTGAACTAGAAGAAAAATTATCATTATCATACTGGGGCCCAAAAGGTGAACTATAATATGCAATCTAGCAAATCAAGTATGCTTGTCTAAATTGTACACTGACCCAAGAAAGGTGAACTTCTTATAACTAAAAGTGTTATGCTCTGCTTATTAAAATTTCGACAATGCTCTCCAAACTAAAGCTGTCTAAATTATCATTGTCTGAATATACATTGGGTACACGCATAAATTTGTCGTGCAAGTGCGTTCCAATGGAGTTTAGTTCTATAACAATGCTAAATTAAATCATAGATAAATCACTATCCTTTAAGCTGAACAGAAATAAAGTTGTCCCTCAACAAAATAAAATCACTATCTGAGGAATCTAATCTCTGTTAATATCAGAAAATTCGTTGTCAGCATACTATGAAATATTAAATATATAATCACCAATAATAACACATGATATCAAATGTGGTTAAGAAATTTATGTCTTAAATCATCTGACTCGCTGTCCGTGAAGAAAAAATGGGTTTAAACCGTCATTTGCATGGCTTTCTTTACTCAGTATTAACAATATAAGGATAAGGAATTAAACACATTCTTGCTCTCAACACTCCACATTACTCTTTATTATTAACGGTGACTGTATCCACTGAACGTTGACTAAGGCTGGGGAAAATTGTAAGAATGCAGGGCAAAAATGTTGTCTAAGATCAGGGCGAATAACCATAATTATTCATGAGTTAGATATCAGCAAGGTTCACAGTCAAAAGATGATAAATTCCTAGAGCCATTAATGGTAATGTTGGCACAGTTAGGGATGCATTCACCGAGCAAAAAAATCTGGAGTTGATGTCAACACAAAAGCACATCACCCCAAGGTAACATGAAATCATTCACAGGGTAAAACACAGTCACTCTCAGAGCCAAAACCCGGGTGGAAATACAGGTAGTCATCAGTCCAACCATAGGTGAAAACGCCATCCAAAACAATCGTAGACCATCACATAATATGAAGATGCAAACGGTTTTAGAAAAGAGAAACTCTCAGGAAAGGCGAAATCAGTCTAAAATAAAAAAATCCTTGGAGAAATCGTTGTCCAACTCAGGTTTAAGGTGATGGGAAAATCCAAGTGTCAATCTGGTAAGGTTCTACTGAATGCAACACTCAACCACATTTTTTTTTTGGTGGTAATTAAGGGAACAGACAGGATGAGGAAAATCCATCGACGCAACACAATAGGGAGTTGAAGACAGTAAGGTCAAATAAGCAGTTGCATTCCAATACAAAATGAAAATGTAGTGATTATATATTAAACTCATACAAAAGTTCATTGTTTGAAAGGAATGAGGTTAGCTGACAGTCGCTACTAAAGAAATGCCACCAACATTGCTAACTATTCACTGAAAATTCAAAAGAAATGTTGAAGGGAAAGAGTGAACAAACGATGGATGTGGAATCGCTTCTTTAACTGAGAATACCACTAGCTACTGCAGGTATAAAAATTGTTGAATCTAACAAGTAAATGCAAAATCGTTGATTTAAATTACACTGTCAACAACACATCACAACCAAGGAGAATTGTTGTTTAATGAGAACGACGAATGAGATATCGCTCTCGCAGAAATCGCAAGTAACAAGACGGATTCACTGGCAAGGGGTTCATTAAAATGTAGGGGTTATTGGGTGAGTAAAGAGTTTACAAATACCAATTACACCTGCACATTTACTACTATCAAACGAAGTTGAGACTCCAACAAAATTCCCTCGATTAAATTCGTTGGATAAAAGAAGCGCAGAATTCAAGGTAAAGGGTTCATTGTTAACAAGGCATAAGTTTACTATCAATCAAGAGTAAAAATGAAGTCAACATATAAATCAAACTGACATTCATTTAATAACGCTGAGATTCTTCCCTTCAAGAGCTGGGAACTGATAAGAAAATTGCAAGAATAACATACCCTCTGAAAATGTAGAGAGATAAAAAAATACAGAAGGTATTAAGCTTATCACAGAGAGAAAAGAAAAACAATAGGAGAGGCATTCAATCGCCAGAAGGTGCAAGAAAATCATTCAACCAGTATCAAACAACAGGGGTAGATGACTGGCTGAAACATCCTTCGCTCATCATCCACACATAGAAAAGCAGGGCGTTGATATCCATAGGTCTATTAACACCGAAGCGATGACTGTAGATCAAGATCCTGGCTGACTGCTTAGGCAAGGATTGATGAGGTAGGGACAAAAGGAAAAAACAACCGCAATCATCACAAATCAATAAACCATAGGGCGGTCAAAACATGTCGGGAATCAAAGGCCATGGGAGTCAATCATTCATCGAGCTAAAGGCTATGGGAAAATTTCAGTCATCAACTAGAATGCTAATACAATCATTTTCCTTACCCAATTAAACATGCATATCTAAAAGCATAGCATATCATTGCCCAATCACCCACTCTGAGTTGATGTCCTACAACTCCCGCTTACCGACCAATGAGACTTCACCGGTACCTCCCAACCAACGCTAGGGGTACTCTTCTTCCCCCTTAGCCCCTCAATCCGCAAAGGGGCCACACACACTATCCACAGAATCAGCTAGCTCCCAGCTTGCCTCGCAAGGCCGAGCTACCACTCCTCACAGAGTTGGGTATCCCAACTCCCACAAGCTAAGTGACTCAGGTATATATTTCTGCAACGTAACATTACGCAAAACAAAAGATATCCCCTCATCATTTTCATCCCTCCATTATATAAAGTTTCAAAGTCCCTTACTTTCCCAAAATCCCATTTTATTTAATGTTTAATAAATTAATTCATAAAAATCCTCCCCGTACATGTGTCACCCATCCCCTTCATCCTCCATAAATTAATTTCATTAATTAATTAATTACCCCTATTTCCCTCACTCACCTAAAGGCACTCCTAGAATCACTCCTAGGTGTCCCCAAATCCCCTTACAAGTTTCAATGACTTCCCCCCTTACTAATTTACTAGTTGAGTTTAAATTAGAAAGTTCTTAAATGCTAGATAACTTACTAACTTAGACTATCTTTTTTTTCCTTGTGTTTCCCCTTTCTTTTTATGTTTCCCTCTTTTTCCTAGTTTCCTAATTATTTTAGATTTCCCTCTTTCCCCTTTTTATTTAAACTCAAAAAGGCATGTGCAGAAACTTACCCTTTTTCCCTTTTTCTTTTTAATGAATAAATTTTTAATTAGTATAATATAGTAAGACAATTATTTCCCCTTTTTAAATTTTATCTCAAAAGATTTTTATAAATCAATTTAATTGCTTACCCCCTTCTTGTCACAAGATTAATGA
>ML818402.1:60908-86016 GCA_009831015.1 Picea engelmannii | reverse complement strand
TATATATATATATATATATATATATATATATATATATATATATATATATATATATATATATATATATATATTGATCAAATTTTACCACCAATATAATTTAGACCTAGACTTTATCTTCCTAGGTTGGGCAACATTTTATTAGGGGAAAAGTTTTAAATCTTCCTTAACAAGTTATTTGTCCTAAAGCCATCTCGGTTTATCCAATTATTAAATAATAACACAACGTCCCCATCAAGACGCACTAGGTTCTCCAAGGGTGCCACTCACCTGTTTATGTTTCTCTTGCGCAATGTGCTCTTCAGGATGCACTACGTGCTCCAAGGGTGCCACTCGCATCTTTCCATTTTTCTTGCACGACATGCCCTTCAGGATGCACCTCATGCTTCAAGCATGCCACTCGCCTCTTCACTGACATGGTAGACATCAAAAACCCCTGGATTCAATACTCTGCCAGGTGATCTTGTGGGAGAATAAGGGCCTCTCAAGAATAAAGCCCCTTCTTTATTGCGTGCCCCTTAGAATCATCGTGAGTGACTATCGCAGTCTGCCCTCACAACATTGTGGGTCCTCTCGAACTAGGTAATCATTAACCTACAGTTCGAGCCACGACGGGAGTGCTTGTAGGTTGTGGCAGGGTTGTTGTCCACACCTCTCCCTCAACATCTCTGGTAGTCTTGCGTGACCCCTCTACTCCACATGTGAGTCTAGTCAGCAAGATATCATCATCCTGCATCATCAATGAATCATGTCAGAAATATATCCATAATTATATCATCTAATCAGATGCACTAATATCACATATAAAACAATCAAACCCCAATAGTTCACCCCCCGACTCGATCTGGAGTCCAAGGGGTTCCATCGATGCCTCTGCATCCTTGAGGTCCAAAATCCTACACACTCAGTAAAACCGAGTCAATAGGACCTGTCTATATCAAGGCAACCAAACAACATGTCATCAACCCATAACGCCTCATAATCCAAATCAAATCTTTAATAGTATAATAATCTAGATCACTTGCGAGCAAGTGTCCTCAAAGAATAAGTTCACTTAGTGTGCGCAATAGTGAGATGTTACATGTCTATAGATAAAGTGTGTTTCTTTAACGTACTTTTGTAATTATCTAATATGACAATCACAATTATGTTTTAGGGATAAAGTGATTAGATGGTCTATCTTCTCCTCAATACAAATAACAATTGATTTATGGATTAAAAACTAATTGATACATGATTTTTATTTAAATGGCATGGAGGATCATTTGTTGACTAGATTGTGATAGATTCATATGTAAACTATTTTAATTTTTCATTGATATGTTTCCTTAAGTGGTCATGTTCGTTAGGGTCATGCATTATTTCTCTCTTTAAGGTTTTTAACCACATAATACATTGGTGTACTAATATTTGATATTTTTGTGTGAGGCATTGCCTTAAGGTGTTCAACATGAGTGGAAATATCATGTTTATCAAACATGGTTTTAGAGATCTTATGGAGAACCACCCCTATTTTTGATTGAGATCATGAACTTGTGTCATTGCATGCATCAAAGGACCTCTGAATTATATTATTCTTAAGCATTTTTTGGCTGAGACAATCATTCCACTATGTCTAGAGCACTATTTTCAATTGGAAACCCTTTTCATTTCACCTGAAATTCTTTTTGTTTGTCCAACATACGATTATTTACATTAGATTTGGAGGTATACAATTTCATTTTCTAAGTTATTTTAATACCTCATTTTGATTTTTTTGTTTATATTAAGCTTTCTACCTTTTTTATCTAGGTATTCTCTTTTCCCTTCACCTTTTCTGATCTTGACAAATCAAATATAGAGTGGAAAGTATTTTATTTTCTATATATTCTCTTTTCTTTAGGCCTTGTGTGATCTCAACAAATCAGAAATAGAAGGGAAAGTTACATTTTTCAAGTATACTAACCAACATTTAAACTAGAGAATTCAAAGTTTCATTTTTTTTCAAACAGTTGCTTGTTTTTGTATGTGGTGGTGTTTGAAGTTTTTTTACAAGGAAAAACAAGGGTTTCAAGGTAAGCACACACTTCAAGGAGGATGGATGTTTCCCAATCAAATTAAATAGAAGTTGATATGTGATTCTACAAAGAGTTGAGTTAGACAAACAAGTTATGTGTAAGAGTTATATGAGAGTTAAATCATATAAGTCAAGTAGACATGTCATACTAATAGAAAAATCAAAATGAGAGAGAGTTCAAGCTAGAGAGAGCCATGAGTCATGAATATATTCTTTTAAATAATTTTGTAACATCCCTCTCTTGCGCACATTGAGCGAACTTATTCTTTGAGGAAACTTGCATGCAAGTGATCCGGGTTATTATACTACTGGTCGTTTTGATTATGATTATGAATATTGTGGATTTGATGATATGTTATTTCATTGTATTTACATAGATAGGTGCTATTGACTAGGTTCTCCTGAGTGTGCAGGACTTAGGACATTGAGGATGCAGAGGCATCGATGAAACCCCTTGGAGTCTGGATCGAGTTAGGGAGTGAACTGTTAGGGTTGGAATGTTGTTGATGTGACATATGTAAATATTATTAGATGTTATGATGATTGATTATTATTCTTGACATGATTCGTTGAGGGATGTAGGTTGATGATAAATTTCCGACCAGAATCACATTTGGAGTAGAGGGGTCATGCATGACAACCAGAGACATCGAGGGAGAGGTGTTGCAGCAACCCTGCCATAGCCTACTAGCACTCCCATCATGGCTCAAACTGTAGGCTAACGATTACCTAGTTCGCAAAGACCCACGATGCCGTGAGGGCAGACTCTGATGGTCGCTCACGATGATTCTAAGGGGCACACAATAAGGCAGGGTCCTTATTCCTTAGAGGCCCTTAGTCTGCCCCAAGATCACCTAGCGAAGTATTGACTCGAGGGGTTTGACGTCTACCAAATTCAGTCAAGAGGCGAGTGTAACCCTTGGAGAACGTAGTGCATCTTGAAGGGCATGTCGAACAAAGAAAATAGAAAGAGGCGAGTGTCACCCTTGGAGCATGTAGTGTGTCCTGAAGGGCATGTCATGATTTTAACTATGATAAGTTAATAAACCTAGTGCCTAGAAAACTATGCCCCCTTAGGACATGGTTGGCCCTAAAATAGATGATGATATGAGTGAAGTTTAATAGCTAAAAGTTCCCTTAAAAATTGTCACCCATCCTAGGGAAATTAAAACCTAGGTCTAAGTAGAACATGTGGTTAAAGAAAAAAATAAATAAACATGTAACAAGAAGGGGGATAAGAAATTCAAACTTAATTATTAAAGTAAAATATATAATGGAGGATTAAATTTATTAAAAGAGTAAATGGTTGTTTTTATATACACTTAAAAAGGAAAAAGGGGGAAACTTAAAAGAAAAAGGAAACTTAAAGAAAAAGGGAAACTTAAAGAAAAAGGAAACTTAAAGAAAAAGGGAAACTTAAAGAAAAGGGGAAACTTAAAGAAAAAGTTGAATGTCTAACTTAGTAAGGAATCTAGCCTTTGGAGCTTTCTATTTATGAACTAAACTAGGAATTAAGTAAGGTGTAAGTCATTTAAGAATTGTAAGAGAATTTTGGGGACACTGAGGAGTGTTTTTAGGAATGATTTTAGGTGGGTGAGGGAAATAGGAATATTCAATTAATTAATGAAATTGATTTTCTGGTGCAACTAGGGGATCGGGTGACATGTTTATGGGGGAGTTTTTTCCTAATTAAATAAATGAAAAAGGAATCTAATGAGGGTTTGGGAAACTAATGACTAAGAAACTCTATACAAGGGATGGTGGAGGAGGAGTATGGATCACTTCTAGTTTGCGTAACGTTACACTGCTGAAATTTCATCTTGACTGAACTTTCTCTCATGGGAGTTGGGATACCCAGCTTGGGTAACGAGCGGTGGATTGAACTTGCGAGATGAGATGGGTGCTAGCATTCTATAGTATTGTTTGTGTGTCCCCTTTGCGGATCGGGGGGCTCAGGGGGAAGAAGAGTACCCCTAGTGTTGACTGGGAGGTACCGGTGAGATCACATCGGTGGACAAGCGGGAGCTGGACGAAGCACGTGCAGGACAATGACTTCGGAGCATTCACATTTGGCTATGGTACACATGTGTATATTTGCATTGAATGGTAGTTAAATGATTTTCATGTGCCTTCAGTTAAGGTACTTCTACTGTGGTAAATTTTATGTTTTATTTAGTGTAACACTATCCAGAGATTTCATTTTATCTTCGACAATTTGTCTTGATGAGCCCAGTGTTTTATGATCAGAGAACTTAAAGTCATCCCAGCCTTATGCTCGCTGTATTTTTTTATTTGATTTCGCATGGAGAACCCAAACTCTATATGCAATGACTTCTCTGCATTTGTTTTTATTTATTTAATATGAAGAAAAATTGTGTTTTTATCTTTCGTCCCTTATCCTTAAAGTTATTATTCAGTGCCGAGTAGCCGGCCAGGAGCCGAATCGACTGTCTTTCTATGCATGGATAATAAAATTAGGATAATTTCTCCGCCCAGCCAATTCCTTACTGTGCACCATGAAATTGATCATTATTGCTCATCCATATCCTTGTTCCTTTCCTTAGAAAATTCGTGTTACCCACCCAACGGTGTATTGGGTTGACTCATTGTGTTTCTTTACTGTATTTTTACCTTCTACATGAATGGATTTTGTTCTTACTATATAAGTACTCATTAATGGGTTCCCTGTGATGTAATATTCGAGCACTTATTAAATTTCTCTCCCTTTACACTGCTTATTTCGTTGATCTCCCTTTACACTTCTTAAATGGAATCCAATCAACATTGATTTCTTTTGCACAGTTAAACTTAAGTCGATGTTCTTTTATTCCTTAATGTATTGGTATTATGGCTAGAATCTTATTGTCGCTTGACCCGATTGATCTCTTTATTTCCTTCCCATAAAGATGCAATCTTTAGCTTGATATACCTTCTTACTACTTCTAGAATATGATCCTCTTATATATCTTTAATATGAAATGGAAGTAGTATACAGTCCTTGTATCGCACTTAGTAAGTTTTCACCTTAGTAAGTCGATGTTCTTTTATTCCTTAATGTATTGGTATTATGGCTAGAATCTTATTKTCGCTTGACCCGATTGATCTCTTTATTTCCTTCCCATAAAGATGCAATCTTTAGCTTGATATACCTTCTTACTACTTSTAGAATATGATCCTCTTATATATCTTTAATATGAAATGGAAGTAGTATACAGTCCTTGTATCGCACTTAGTAAGTTTTCACCTTAGTAAGTCGATGTTCTTTTATTCCTTAATGTATTGGTATTATGGCTAGAATCTTATTTTCGCTTGACCCGATTGATCTCTTTATTTCCTTCCCATAAAGATGCAATCTTTAGCTTGATATACCTTCTTACTACTTGTAGAATATGATCCTCTTATATATCTTTAATATGAAATGGAAGTAGTATACAGTCCTTGTATCGCACTTAGTAAGTTTTCACCTTGATTTTTAATGGATAGCAAGGCAGCTTGAATCCTTGCTTATTGCTCCTTATAATCAATTTCTCAGAAAAGTAATAAGGAGGTTGTCTGAAAAATCGTGACTATGCATTGTATATTCTATATGATAATCGTGGATTCATTATTCCTTCTGCGTTGAAAATTCGTTGAAGTATTCTTTATATATTCGGGTTGAAATCGTTAATACTATTTATACATACTCCTTATTTATTCAATTGAAAAGTCTGTAGTAAACATTATGCATATGAATGATAAATCGTGGTTGTGCATGACTGCATTTTTCCCTGTCCGGATGACTACGTTCTATCATTGAACGTGACAGAATTGACTGTGTTTTCGAATGATAAATATCTACGTTTTTTAATGATTGTCTCTTCGGTTTTGTCTGTTGTGCTCAACGTTTTGTTGTCCTAATGCCCATTGTATTACCTCTCACACTCGGTGATTTAATTTCCTTGTTTTGTTGAATTTATCATGGAAACCTCAGGCGTTATCTTTGTTAGAGAGCATATTATTGTTAGACAATTACCTCTTTGATAGACAACGAATATTAATAGTTAGTGATATTGTGTTAGACAACGATTCATCAATCAAACAACGAATTTTTGTTGGACAATGATTTTATTGATTGATAGAATATTGATAGACAATAATTAGACAACGATTTTATTAGACAATGATTTTATTAGATAGTGATTTTATTAGACAACGATTTTATTAGATAGCAATTTTATTAGACATCGATTTTATATGTTGATTAGACATCGATTTTATTGTTGATAGCATATTGTTAGATAACATATTGTTAGTTAGCATATTGTTGTTATATAGCGATTTTAGTTAGCATATTGTTGTTAGTTAGCATATTGTTTTTAGATAGCATAATGATTTTTGGACAACTATTTTAAACTGACATATACGATGAGGTGGAAGTTCTTTTTAATCCAAAAATAAAACCCCTTGAATTCATGTTTTTAATATATTAATTTACTTTGTTTATGATGGTAAACATTATTTTGGCATAACAAAATGTAAGTACTAATTTCTTATATCACATATGATTAAGATAGCTTTCAAATAACATTCTACTATATAGAGAATTAAAGTAGAATATCCATGCACATGATTTTTTAGATTTTATTCAAATTATTTTGTTTTACAGTGTGGGAGACTTCCAAAAAAAAAAAAGGTGCCTCATAAGAAAACAAGAAATCCTTCAGTTGGTTGCGCAATTTAATTATTGAATGATGTCACTTGTGTCTTGATTGACTTGTCGATTGGGTGCTTGGTTATAGTCTTCTTGTACTTTTGACAGTTAATTTAGTCTCCTAGAACATTGTATTTTTCTTGGGTTATTGGTCTAGATACGTTATGTTGCGCCTTGGATTCTGTCACGCCCACCCCTTTGTGATGACATGATTCCCGATGATGGGATCATTGCATGCCTCGATTGATAGAAGCATTGATAGCCTAGCCAAAGTCATGTGCTTCCTGAGGTGGGCGTAATGTTCATTGTAATTGATGTTGGTACTTGTGTTGTAACTCTTGTTTGTGATTGTTCCTCGCTCATCGTGAAGGTTCAAGTTACCTATGTCTTTTGATGATGGTTGCGTCTGGTTGATCTTGATGTTGTCCCATAGATTATTCATTTTATTTGTCTAATTGATTTTCCTGTGTTGCACCCAGTCGCACGACGTGCTATATGCTAGGTCGTTATGTTGTTTGTTGTCTGACTGGCTTGCATGGTGTTTGTCATCAAATTGAGTTGATTAATTGTTGTCATTGTTTCCTTCCTACTTAAAACAAAAAAAAAAATTGCTTTTGTTTTGAGTCACATGTAGTCGTAACGAAATTACCGTTACATATGGTATCAGAGGGGGTTCAACCCTACGACTGTGAATCGCCATGCTTTCCACTGCAGTAAAACCTTGAGTAGTAACCTAATGCTAATTAAAACTTTAACGTGTCCATGCAGTGATCTCGATTAGAGGACACCACATAGGTTCGAAACGTGGTGCCATAGAAGGAGGTGAAACGCCTCCAAAAGTACTTGTTCCCTTAGAGTCTAACCCCCAAAGGAAGAACAAGTCCTTGGGATAGATTCGATTGTTGTAAGGGATGATGATGGTCTAACAAGGTCCTTCCAGGGAATTTCATAGGCCTTGATTCACCATCTGTATTGAGATGAGGCCAGAGCCCCTGTACCCTTGAGGGTCCATAGCGCGCCCCAGCCACTACCGTTAACATTCACCGAGAACTTGAGATGGATAAGTTCTCAAGTCCACGAGTGTCGCGGACAACTCAGTCGTCAAGGCATGGATGGAGAGAAAGGCGATGTGCTTCACGCTTCGCAATTATGACCTATAGCATGAAGGTCCGCAGGGCAGTCTTTCAACTGAAGGGGAGCATTCTTCTATGGTGGAAGATGCTCCTACCGTAATTGAACATGGTCGTCGAAGAAGTGTCATGTGAATTGTTCGAGGAATGGTTTCAGGAGAGGTATCTGTATGAGGAATTCATTGAGTGTCATCTCAACGAGTTCAAAGGCTTGTGACAAGGTGGTCATACGGTGCCTGAGTACAAGGCCCATTTTATGGAGTTGCTTTGGTATGCTCTGCACCTAAATACTGAGAAACTAAAGGTTAGTAGTTTCGTGTTTGGCCTTAATGTCAACATTCGTGCAAAGGTTAGGATTCTAATGCCTCAAAACTTCCATGATGTTGTTCCGAAGGTCCTCATATTAGAGGAGGAGCTTATCAGCAAGGGTCAGAGCAAGAATCTAGCGAGACCAATAGGGCATGTGTCATCTGGTGTGCAACAGCCTTAAACACCAGCTATACATTCACCAGGGTATCGTGGCTTCCAGAGAGGATCTACTTTCAATACACCTCGATGAATAATGCCTTAGCAGTAGACTCCTAACAGAGGACCACAACACCAACAACAACAACAATTCAGGATTGTTCAATAGAACATACTAGGGTTTCGGGTCAGTGGACCGTCAGCTTCTACTGCGGGTCCCAGGAGTACTGGACCAAATAAAGGGTGTTGGACATGTGGGGAGCCACATTACCAACGTGAATACCCTGTGGAGAGGACCAGAGCATCTGGATCAGTTGGACCCCCCTACCGTGGGAAATTTGGGCAAGGCCCATCGGATTCATGTAGCAGTGAATAACCGCCAAGTAGAGCACTAGTGTACTGTGCTCGAGATGTCAGGTACCTTCTCTGACCATACCCTTAGTATTTTGATAGATCCAGGTGCTATAGAGAGTTTCATTTTAAGGGCAATGCTAAAAATAATAAAGGTAAAGGGAATTGAACAAGATGAGTTTAACTTTGTAGAAATGGCTTCAGGAGCCAAACATAAGGTTGGTGGGAAGGTTACGGTTTGTAGCCTTAACCTGGGAGAGTTTGTCACTAGGGCCAACCTGTACGTTACAACCTTAGGGTATTATGGCATCATGGTCAGTATGGACTAATTGGAATCGCATGATGCGATATAGAGACACGTGATTGTAGGTCAGAACCAGGGAGTCTCCCTAAGATTCATCTCTTCCTTGCAACTACGGAAGAGCATGCATAAGGGATGTAAGATTTATGTGATCCTTGCGTTAAATGAGAAGGGAGTAGTGGAAGGTCTAGAACACCTTCCAATGCTGAGAGAGTTTGCAGACGTCTTCCCTAAGGGGTTACCTGGGATGCTGTCAGAGAGGGAGTTGGAATTTACCATGGACCTAAAACTTGGAATTGAACTGATAGAAAGAATGCCTTATCAGATGTTGACCCCAGAGTTACACGAGTTGAAAATGCAACTGAAGGCGTTGTTTGACCTAGGACTTATACGTCCAAGTGTGTCACCGTGGGGTGTGCCTATTATATTCATACAGAAGAAGGATGGGTCATGGAGACTCTGCATTGACTACTGTCAATTGAACAAGGAAACAATCAAGAATCAATACCCGTTTCCAATGATTGATGATTTGTTGATCAGATGAAAGGTGTGACAGTGTTTTCAAAGATCGACTTGAGATCAGGGAATCACCAGTTATGGATCAAAGAGGACGACATCCCTAAGACCGCATTTAAGATGAGGTTTGTCCATTATGAGTTTATTGTTTTATCGTTTGAACTAACGAATGCCCCAGGGGTATTTTTGAGTTTGATGAACGGGGTGATCCACGAATCCTTAGACAAGTTCATCCAAGTTTTCATTGAGGATATTTTTATTTACTCTCGGATGATGGAGGAGCATGATGAGCACTTGTGCATGGTGCTACAGTGTGTGCGAGAGAAAACATTATATGGGAAATTGTCTAAATTCTCGTTTTATCAATCAAAGATTCTCTACTTAGGGCATGTCATCTCTGACGAAGGTATCGTTGTGGATCCAACAAAGGTAGAGGCTATTATGGAATTTCCTGCACCGACGAATTTCCCCGAAGTGCATAGCTTCATGGGTTTAGTGGGATACTATCAACGGTTCATTGAAGGCTTTTTGAAGATAGCAAATCCGATCATGAAATTGCATAAGAAGAAAAAAAAGTTTGTTTGGACCGAGAATGCATGGAGGCATTTCAAAGGCTCAAGGAGATGTTGACAACAACAATGATACTCAAGGTTCCTGACAGGGACACAGACTTCTTGGTATGCATTGACACATCCAAGGAAGGCTTAGGTGGAGTCTTGATGCAAGACGGTCGAGTGATCACTTACATCTTGATAAAGTTGAGAAGGCATGAGGAGAACTATGCAACACACGATTTGGAGTTGTTAGCTATTGTATATGCCTTAAGAGTTTGGTGACATTACCTGATTGGACATAAATTTGAACTAAAAACAGACCATTGTGGTCTACATCACATGTTTACGCAAAGAGACTTGAACGTGCGGCAATGACGTTGGTCAGAATTTCTTAGCAAGTACGATTTTGAGATTACTTACATAATAGAAACAATGATCAGAGTGGCAGATACGTTGAGTCATAAATCACACATATTTTCAGTGATGCCTCTTCAGAAGAATCTACGTGAAAATATTCTAACTTTACAATGCAACGATGAATGGTACAAAGAGGTCAAGGATTTTATTGGACAAAACACCATGATGGTACAAAAATTTGAGGGATTCACTGTGGACAACGACGAATTATAGAGATTTAAAAATCAAATTTATGTACCTCCCAATGACGAGTTGAGGGGTTTGATCCAAAATGAGGCTTATAGATCAGTGTACATCGCTCATCCTGGAGTCACGAAGATGAGGGAAGACCTTAAACCCTTATTCTTCTGGAAATGAATGAAGGCATACATAGTCAACTACTTGGCAAGATGTCTAGAATGTCCGCAGGTGAAGATTAAACATAGACATCTGGTAGGATTACTATAGGGCACACTATTCCGAAATCGAAATGGGAAGTAATTTCGATGGATTTCATTGTTGGATTTCCAGTGACGACAAGGAGACATGACTCGATTTTTTTGGTAGTTAACACTCTCACGAAGAGTGCTCATTTTATTCCTATGCGTATAACGTATTAGGCACCTGACATAACTAGAGTTTTCATCAGTGATATTGTGAGGCTGCATGGCATTCCTAAGAGGATTATATAGGATAGAGGATCGGTGTTTACAGGACGATTTTGGACTAGTTTCCAAGAGGCCTTGGGAACCCAGCTTAAATTTAGTACCGTGTATCACCCTGAGACAGACGGGCAGACTGAAATAACAAACCAATTCTTAGAGGATATGTTGTGTATGTACGATATGGACCAAAAAAAGCGTTGGGAAGATTTATTTCCAATGGTAGAGTTTGCATATAACAACAGTTATCAAAGAACCATTAAGATAGCGACTTTTGAGTTTCTTTACGGGTGACCATGTAACATGCCTTTGAGTTGGGATCGGCTTGAGGATAGGGTCCCGGTGGGACTAGAAGTGATCCATGAAATGGAAGATCAAATGCAAACAATAAGACAAAAGATCGAGGAAGCACATGATCGGCAGAAGATTTATGTCGATGCGCATCGTGTTGATCGTAGTTATGAAGTTGGTGATTGATTATTCTTGCGGATGAAACCGCATAAGAGTTCGACCAAGTTTGGAAAGGGTGATAAACTCTCTCCTAGGTTCGTGGGACCTTTCGAGATCGTGGAAAATAAGGGGCATGTGGCCTATGAACTATCCTTGCCTAATTCTTTGAGGCGTATGCACAATGTTTTACAAGTATCTATTTTGAGACATTATATTAGTGATCCTACACATGTTATTGACATGAGTTCCTTGCATGTATCTGACAAGGGTGCCCTCACAGCGGAACCAATCCACATCCTGGACCATCGCATATGACATCTATGACATCAAACATAAGATCAGGTCAAGGTCCAGTGGGACAACTATAGTCCACACTCGGCGACCCTTGGATCACGTAGTGCGTCTTGAAGGGCATGTTGTACAAATAAAATGGAAAGGGGTGAGTGGCACCCTTGGAGCACGTAGTGCATCTTGAAGGACACGTGACTCAAAGAAAAAAGAAAGAGGCGAGTGGCACCCTTGGAGTACGTAGTGCGTCCTGAAGGGGACGTCATGATTTTAACTATGATAAGTTAATAAACCTAGTGCCTAGAAAACTATTCCCCCTTAGGACCTGGTCGACCCTAAAATAGATGATGGTATGAGTGAAATTTAATAACTAAAATTTCCTTTAAAAATTGTCGCCCAGCCTAGGGAAATTAAAACGTAGGTCTAAGTAGAACATGTGGTTAAAGAAAAAAAAAATAAACATGTAACAAGGAGGGGGGTAAGATATTCAAACTTAATTATTAAAGTAAAAATTATAATGGAGGATTAAATTTATTAAAAGGGTAAATGGTTTTTTTTATGTACACTTGCTAAATTGATTTTTATTTAAAAAGGAAAAAGGGGGAAACTTAAAAGAAAAAGGAAACTTAAAGAAAAAAGGAAACTTAAAGAAAAGGGGAAACTTAAAGAAAAAATTGAATGTCTAACTTAGTAATGAATCTAGCCTTTGGAKCTTTCTATTTATGAACTCAACTAGGAATTAAGTAAGGCATAAGTAATTTAAGAATTGTAAGGGAATTTTGGGGACACYGAGGAGCRTTTTTAGGAATGATTTTAGGTGGGTGAGGGAAATARGAATATTTAATTAATTAATAAAAAAAAATCTSGTGCAACTAGGGRATCGRGYGACATGTGTAGGGGGGAGGTTTTTCATAATTAAATAAATKAAAAAGGAATCTAATGAGGGTTTGGGAAACTAATGACTAAGAATATTTAGAATATTTGCAGCCAATGATAAAATATTCCCCCTGAATTCTTCCACAAAGTATGTGGTTGCAACATCTAGGTTTTTAAGCGTGGGGTGTAGGTGTCCCACCATCTTGTTTCTTTCCCAATAAAATATTGCACCATATTTTATAGTTGACCTTGCTCATTGACTACTTTGGATGCACCCTCAATGTGTACTAATGGAGATTCACATTCCTTGAACCTAAGCAATGGTACTGAAGTCATTTTTATATATGTCGGTAGTGATATAAGGTTTTGCCTGATTTTTTTTTCATAGATTGTGGGAATCTCTTTTATGGAGAAACAAGATCACGAATTTTGTATGAGGATGGCCTCAATTGACCAAAAATCTCTTTCACTTGATTCATAGTTATCCATTTTCCATTCATAAATCTTGGTGTCCAAGTTTTTTCCAATTAATAACAACAATCCATGTGCTATTTCTCCTGACGCATTTGGTTTGACGTCATTGTGATATTCTTGGATGATTTGGTACAACCATTTTTCTTCTACATCTTTACCCCAAGACTTTGTCCATGGATTTCCTTCTCGAGGGTTGAGGGTTGTAATAATTTTCATTTCATTCCCCTTGATTTTTATTCTATCTCTTTCCAGGAAGACAGTTTCTTTCATTTTTCTACACCATAGTCAACCTACCAGTGTTGTATATGTAGGAATACCTTCGAGAAAATCTATTACTTTGAAATCAATGATTAATTTCTTTTCATTCTTGAGTATAGCAATTGACTCCAAAAATCATTGATTTGCAAGTTACAAGAGCTTCATGGATCTTGTAAGCTTTGCTCTTCCCATTATAATCAATGTTTCTTTTCGAAGAATGTTTACCTAGGATATGAAGTCGACTACTACTTGTCGAATTATATACCCTTCTATTTCTAGGTCGAATTGCAGGTCGTAGTCATCAAGAATCTTATCTTGGGAGAGTTGCCTTAGGTTTTTATATGTTATTTTATATTCCTTGTATTCCTTCAAAATGTTCAATATCTCTAATAATCGATCAACTAATTGTTTCTCTTTTAATATCATGATAAACTCATCTAAGACAATGTCACTTAGTCCTACTGAATTTTTCTATTCCTAACCACTTATATGTGAAGATTGTCCATCCTCATCTATGTTGAAGAATTCAAGGGCTTCCTACATAATTTTGTTTTCTTGGTCAAGATTAGGGTAGGCCTTATTTTTCTTTACTAGTTCAATTTGGGGATCCTTTGGTATGTATTTATCTTGACCCATGTCTGCTGACGTGATGATATTCAAATTTTTTGAATTAAAATATTCATGTTTGGGAGTGATTTTTAAGAAATTTATAGTTATTTTTCTTATCTTATCCAAAATGATTGGGTAGTCCTCAAGAGAATGGTCACCAACACCACATATGTTGAAATTTTTTAATTTAGTCCTGTCTTTTACTGGATAGTTGGGGCTCATGTGGTCATCCTTTAGACAAATGTAGCATCATGCTCTTCCTCGACCATGTCCTCCTCTTCTATAATGTCCATGATATCCACCTCTGAAATCTCCTATGCCTTGGTATCCACCTCTGAAATCTCCTATGCCTTGGTATCCACCTATGTGACCTTTGTACCCATTCCCTCTTCCTTGATATCCTCCTCCATTGCTCCCTTGATCCATATTCTGGTCTGATGTCTATGTGTGATATATTGTTTAGTAATTTTTCATATTCCTACCATTGAGTTAGCATTCTTGTGTGAAGAAGGTCGATTCTTCATAGATCCTTCACTATTTTAATTTTTTATTCTTTAGATAATGTGGGAAGTCTCTTGTATTATGGTTTGTTGGGGTTTCACAAATCTCATATTAATTCCCTATTTGAACCCCTCAAACATCAGGCTCTCTTTCTGGAAAATATCGATACTTATAGAAGTATTTTGTATGGCCTTCATTCATACAATTTGTACACCATAGGCAATTTAACTAGAGATCCATATCTCTTACTGATTTCTCAAGTATTTCTATTTTTTATTCCATCTTTTTTTTGGTCGACGGTGGTGGCCAATCATTGTCTATTTTTATTGGTTGAGATTTCTTCAAGGATTACTTGTATGATTAGATGTCATGCATTCTCAATCATCCACATATATTTTGAATGAGTCTTGCAACACAACGCTAGACCAATAGTTCTGAATCTATTGTATTAGGTATCTGACTTGGTAGATCTTTAAACCTTTTGTCATATTCCTCACAGATTCACCTAGTCTTTTCTTGATCTTGTTTAGTTTATGGGCTTCAAGGTGCTTGATGACGCAACCCCACCTCCTCGAAGCACGACCGCTCTCCTCAGGACCTTCTTTCTCCTCAGCCCGAAGAACTCAAGTTGTTCTTCTAATTCACTGTCGGGAATTCTTCACCCACATCACTCTTCAATGATCTCCCTTAATGGTCAGGAAATCGGAATTCGCGATATCGCGAATTCTGTGTTCATGTACCTTATGCCTCACGATTCCCTGAAACCCGATATGGGTCAATCATTGACTTTCTCCCCTTTTGTTATCGGAGTTCTCCCTATCGGGAAATCACTATTCGTGATGTCAACAACCTAAAATTTCAAACTCCGAACCCCAATGTGTCGCCTTTCCGATGCACACATGTGGATAGACCCTTCCACCTTCCGTCACTTCTGTCGGGATTTCGGGTTTCGTGGGATCGCGAATCCTGATATCAAAGGGCTCGAGACTTCCCTTTTTCTGATCCCCGATGCTTTGCCACCTGTCTCCCACTAACTCCGGGTGTGGCCCACACTACCCTTCCCTCGGGATATCGCGCTTCGCGACTTCAAGCTACAAGTTTCCTCTGCCCTTTCAAATCCTGATTCTCCAATCCCCAACTCCTCGGGATCTCCTGACACGTGTCCTACACGATCGACGGTTCTGTGCCTATCAGGATATCGCTCCTTGCGATATCGCAATATTTGTTGCACAAACTTGGGACTTCACCTCATGAATCCCCGATATGCGATGTCACGTGCAGATCCAACGGCTCCCCTGCCTTGGATCGACGGCTCTGCTCCCTCCTGAACTTCGAATACTCGGGTGTCCTCATCATAATCTCCCTGCACCTCCGTGGGATCTGACGGTCCACGGAACTTTGTGAACCCTCCGAGAGGATTTCAACCATCCGCTCTAACCTTACTTGCGTCCTGCGAGACGAATCAAATGCTTCCTCCGCAAAGATTTGTTCACCCTCTCGCAAACCCATGGCGCTTCTCTCAGGGTTTCAACAGCACTCCCTGCACTTATCCTTTAGTGAATTCAAGGCCTATTCCTCCTGAACTTGTTCTCAACTTCTCACGTCCTTTTGAGAAATTCTTGTGCGCACTCCTTGCGGCAAATCTTCAGCAACATCTAAGTGTTGTAGTCTTCTGACCCTGCACACTCCTGCAGCAACAGTCTTTCAAAGATTTACTCAGAATCGCAACTCTGAGACCTCGCTTGGCCTGCGCACTCCTTGCACGAAACTGTGCCTAACTTCACCTTGAAAAGGTGAGAACAAAAGTTACCTCTAGGTGAACCCTTCTGTCGACGCACTCCTTGCGGACTATTCGGCTGCACTCCTTGCAGGAATCTTCTGGCTCACTAAGAGAAACAATTGAAACTCATTCCCTCATCCTCTCAGACTTCAATTCAACCATGAAATCACATGCACAGCATATACAAGCAAATGCATAACCAGAAAGCAAACATTCATGAGCATAACATCAACACACAGAGAATAGACACATAACCATAGATTGAATCAAAGCTTTCTTCTATTAATTCAATATCTGTACATGGGTGTTCTTCAAACAATTCTCTGCTTTCTCTTCCCTTCTTCCTGCTGAATGAATGAATAATTGTTACAATGTACAATGAGGGTGTCTATATCCATTTTCCCTCTCGAACTCTAAAACTGTCTAATCTGGAAATAAAATCCTATCTACCTGCATTAAATCTATTAAATGCCTTCTATCTATTTCAGACAAGAGCGTATGGCTCGAGGTCTGATACATCATACAAAGGCGCTTTCTATCAATGCATCATTTATACATTGGCGCATCATCTTAAATGAAAATTCAAAAAGTTTCGGCTGGCCTTGTCCAGCTGTTCGTTGTCTTCCACGCTAGCTCGCTTGTCTTGGGCGATGCTCCTTGATGAGTTGGCGATGCTCCTGCATCATACTCCTTGGCTTGAAAATTTTCATGGGCTCCTGTCCATGATCTCCTGCATGGTCTGTCCATGCTTTTGTATCACTGCTTCGCTTTCCCAGTTGGCATCTTCCACTTGATGATTCTTCCACTTGACCAGATACTCAAAGTATTCTTTTCTCCTGGTCTTCTTACCTACTCTCTTGTCTAGTATGCACTCTATCTGTGGCTTCTCCGCAATCGACATCTGCTTCTGCCACTGGATCACTGGCTGCTCATCTTCAGTCTCTGTCTCACCAGCTCTGTATGGGTATAAATCCAAAACATTAAATATCGGAGATATCCCGATGCCATCCGACAATTCAATTTCATAAGCATTTTCCCCTAATTTCTTCAGGACCTTGCACGGCCCGATTTTCTTCATATTTAGCTTATTGTATATTCCCCTTGGGAACCTTTCCTTCCTCAAGTGTGCCAGAACCAGATCACCAACCTCAAACCGAAGTTGTCTTCTGTGCTGATCTTCTTTGCGCTTGTACTCCTGATTTGAGTCTATCAGTCATTGCTTCACCTCGCTGTGAAGTTCTTTCATTGCCTCAGCAAATTCCTCTGCACTAGCGCTACTAGTAGCAGTCTGTTCTGACTCCCTCAGTTCAGAAACTCCTCTCGGTTGTGTCCCATACACAATTTGAAATGGGCTTTTCCCTATACTCTGATTCACTGAATCGTTGTATGCAAACTCTACCTGTGGCAACACATTGTCCCAACTGTTGTGGTGCTCTGTCACCAGGCTTCTTAATAAATCTCCCAGACTCCTATTGACCACTTCTGTTTGTCCGTCTGTCTATGGATGATAAGTCAAACTAAATGCCAAATTAGTTCCCAGCTTCTTCCATAGCGTCCTCCAAAAATTCCCTATGAACTATGTATCCCTGTTCGAAACTATGCTTTTTGGAAATCCATGGAGTCTAATGATCTCCTTGAAAAACAAGTTCGTGATGTGAGTCGCATCGTTGGTCTTCTGGCATGGGATGAAATGTGCCATCTTTGAAAACCTGTCCACCACCACAAATATGGAATCAACCCCTCTCTGCGTCCTCGGCAAACCTAATACGAAATCCATTCTTATCGCCTCCCATGGTCTCTCTGGTATGGGCAATGGCTGATAAAAACCCGCATTCTGTTTTCTCCCTTTCGAATGCTGACAAATTCGACACCTGTCAACAAACCGCTTGACCTATGCTCGCATGCCTGGCCAAAAATATGATTCGCTCAACTTGGCGAATGTTTTGTCATGGCCAAAGTGTTCTGCCAATCCACCACTGTATTTTTCTTTCAACAAGTTCTCCCTCATGGAGTAATTCAGAATACACAGTTGATTGCCTCTGAACAGAAATCCCTCCTAGATCATATAATCTATCCAAGGGCTCTGATCTCTAAGAACTGGATTCTCAGCTGCTTCATATGCTTCCCTGAAGTCTGCATCTCCTGCATACATGTCCCTCAGGTTTTCAAAACCCAATGTTTTGATTCAGAACTCCTGCAGCAACAAACACTTCCTGCTCAAAGAATCAACCACTTTGTTAGCAGTACCTGCAATATGCTTAATCACAAATGTAAAATTCTGCATATACTCTACCCATTTTGCATGTTTCTGATTCAACTTCTCTTGTTGACTCACAAACTGTAATGCATGATTATCACTGTACAATACAAATTCTTTTGGGATCAAGTAATGCCGCCACTTCTTCAATGCCTGTATGATAGCATAGAATTCTTTATCATATGTGGAGTATTTTAGCTTTGCTTCATCCAGCTTCTCACTGAAATAGGCAACTGGTCTGTCCTCCTGACTCAAGACCGCTCCTATGGCATATCTGCTTGCATCACATTTCACATGAAATGTCTTCATGAAATCTGGCAACACCAACACTGGTCATTCCGTTATCTTCTTCTTCAATAGATTGAAGCTCTTCTCAGCCTCTGTTGTCCAATGAAAAGACTTATGTCATTTTTTCACCGTGTCCATCATTGTTGTGCTAATTCCACTGAAATTCCTGATGAACTTTCAGTAGAAACTAGCCAAACCATGGAAACTTCTCACCTCGAAAATATTTCTCGGTGATGGCCAATTCTTGATCACTTCCACCTTACTTGGATCCATCTTCAACTCATTAGCCGAAATAACAAAACCCAAATAAATGAGATCTGTATTCATAAATGAAGATTTCTTCATATTGATCAACAGCTTCTTCTGTTGTAGCTTTCTCATCACAATAGCTAAATGCTTCAAATGTTCAGCCTTTGTCTTACTGAAAATCAGTATATCATCCAGATATATGACAACAAATTTCCCGATGAATTCCCTCAGGACTTCATTCATCAACCTCATGAAGGTACTCGGCGCATTCGTCAAACCAAATGGCATGACTAGCCATTCATACAAATTTTCATTTGTCTTGAATGTTGTTTTCCATTCATCGCCTTCTCTCATGCGAATCTGATGATATCCGCTTTTCAAATCAATCTTTGAAAAAAAAATTGCCCCACTCAGGCAATCCATCAGATCATCCATTCTCAGCAGTGGAAACCTGTACCTGATGGTTATTTTGTTGATGGCTCTTGAATTGGTACACATTCTCCAACCTCCATCCTTCTTTGGACTTAGTACTATCGGAACAGCACATGGACTCAAGCTTTCCCTGACCAATCCTTTGTCCAATAAATCTTGGACCTGTGTCTTGACCTCCTCATTTTCTTGCGGCGTCAACCTATACGCAGCTTTATTCGAAAAACTAGCTCCTAGTATGAGATCAATATGATGACTCACACTTCTCATTGGTGGCAACGAATGAGGTAATTCGTCCACTATGATGTCAGCGAACTCTCCCAGTAGTTCCTGAATCTCATCTGGTAAATCATCCACTCTTGTGCTAGTCAGGACAATCCTCGGTTTCCTGACCACAAAGAATTGTGGATATTTCTTCTTCTCCATCTCCGTAAGAAGCTCCTTCCCACTCATGAGAAGTATTTTGTTGCTTACTTCCGGCTTCACCTCCTTATCCTTTATCGGAAGCAATCTGTGTGTCCTCCCATTCTTCTCCAAAGTATATGTGTTCATCCTCCCATCATGAACCACATTTCTGTCATATTGCCATGGTCTACCCAGCAATAAATGACATACATCCATGGGAATAAAATCACACAGAATCTTATCATTATACCCACCTATTTTGAATTCAACTAAACATTGTTTAGTAACACTCACCTGATGTCCCTTCTGTAGCCATGAAACTTTGTATGGACTCAGGTGATCAGTTGTCTCCAGCTCTAATTTCTCCACCATCTCAGTCGAAATGAGATTATCTGTACTACCGCTGTCCACAATAACCTTGCACTTCCAGTCCTTGGTCTTGCAAGCTGTCCTAAACAGTCTGGTCCTCTGAGCTGAACTTTCCACCTCCTTCTCAGGTGTCAAAAGGAATTTATGCATCCCAAGCGATCTTCCGCCTTCTGTGTCTTCATTCTCAACATCACGCCTCTGCGCTTCAGCGATGTGAGCTTCTCCGATGTTCTTCTTTTTCTCTGGACACTCAAATGACTTATGCCCATTCTTTCCACATGTAAAACATGTGATAACTCCACCTCGGCCTCTTCCCCCACCTCTGGTACGAGGAAAAGTATTTGCGTCAGCATAATATCCCTTCTACTCATTATGATGCCCTCTCTGTTCAACATGTGGTTGTCCTCACTGTGAGGTTCCACCTCTTTCAACTTTACCCTGAGGTTTCTTCCATTCCTCCCTGGGCTTTTGGTACTTCTCCTGGGCAACTGCCTTGCCTCTGGGATGACTTCTGCCTCGCCCTCGCTGTCCTTGTTTACGGCTTAGCTTTTCTTCGGCTTTCAGAGCCATTTGGTAAGCATCCTCCATTGTTCGGATGTTTTCCATACTTAATTCATCCTGGATATCGTATCTTAATCCATTCATATATCTAGCAACTTTTTCATCATCGCTCTCCCGATGACCTGCTCTGATATTGAGCTTGTAAAATTCTTTGGTATACTCCTTTACCGTCATCAACTTCTGTCTCAGGTTCTACATTCTCCTTAACAGTGTGATTTGATAATCCCTTGGGATGAACTTTGCCTTCATCTTCGCAATCATTCGATCCCAGCTTTTGATCTTTTGCTTTCCTTTGGAACGTCTGTCTGCCTGAAGCTCGTCCCACCATAATGTTGCATGTCCCTTCAGTTTGGTGACAGCATGCCTTACCCTTTTATCCTCTTCGATGTCCTTATAATCGAAGTAGGTGTCAAGAGCTCGAATCCAATCCAGAAGCTCTTCTGCATCCAGAATTCCTTCATAGACTGGAATGTCCATTTTTGTTTTTGAACTCATCTGGGCGATAGCTTTAATCAATCGCTCATTGGCTGCATCTTCAGCTGCAACTCCCTCCTCACGTTCAGCCTCAACCTCACCATTAGAATCACTAAGATTCCCCGCACTAGCTGTGTGTCTCTGAGCTGTCTCCATGTCTTCTAATCTCGCTCTGAGATCGTGTATCTGCGTTTCCATATCTAGATTATGTGTCGGCCTGCCTCTTCTTCTCACCTCCCTGTCCTTTGGGTCAGGTGATTGTCTTTCTCTTCTGGGCGGCATGATGAATCCCCTTCTTTGCTACAGAAAGCAAAGAACAACCCGCTCTCATACCACTCTAACGCAACTGAACCTCCTCGAAGCACGATCGCTCTCCTCGGGACCTTCTTTCTCCTCGGCCCGAAGAACTCAAGTTGTTCTTCTAATTCCCTGTCGGGAATTCTTCACCCACAACACTCTTCAATGATCTCCCTTAATGGTCGGGAAATCGAAATTCACGATATCGCGAATTCTGTGTTCACGTACCTTATGCCTCACGATTCCCCGAAACCCGATATGGGTCAATCGTTGACTTTATCCCCTTCTGTTATCGGAGTTCTCCCTATCAGGAAATTGCTACTCGCGATGTCAACAACCTGAAATTTCAAACTCCAAACCCCAATGTGTCGCCTTTCCGATGCACACGTGTGGATAGACCCTTCCACCTTCCGTCACTTCTGTCGGGATTTTGGGTTTCGTAGGATAGCGAATCCTGATGTCAAAGGGCTCGAGACTTCCCTTTTTCCGATCCTCGATGCTTTGCCACCTGTCTCCCACTAACTCTGGGTGTGGCCCACACTACCCTTCCGTTGGGATATCGCGCTTCACGACTTCAAGCTGCAAGTTTCCTCTGCCCTTGCAAATCTCGATTCTCTGATCCCCAACTCCTCGGGATCTCCTGACACGTGTCCTACATGATCGATGGTTCTGAGCCTATCGGGATATCGCTCCTTGCGATATCGCAATATTTGTTGCGCAAACTTGGGACTTCACCTCGCGAATCCCCGATATGCGATGTCACGTGCAGATTTAATGGTTCCCCTGCCTCGGATTGACGGCTTTGCTCCCTCCTGAGCTTCGAATACTCGGGTGTCCTCGTCGTAATCTCCCTGCACCTCCGCGAGATCTGACGGTCCATGGAACTTTGTGAACCCTCTAAGAGGATTTCAACCGTCCGCTCTAACCTTACTTGCGTCCTGCGAGATGAATCAAATGCTTCCTCCGCGAAGATTTGTTCACCCTCTCGCCAACCCATGGCGCTTCTCTCAGGATTTCAACAACACTCCCTGCACTTATCCTTCAGTGAATTCAAGGCCTATTCCTCCTGAACTTGTTCTCGACTTCTCACGTCCTTTTGAGAACTTCTTGCACGCACTCTTTGCGGAAAATCTTCAGCAACGTCTAAGTGTTGTAGTCTTCTGACCCTGCGCACTCCTGCAGCAGCAGTCTTTCAAATATTTACTCAGAATCGCAAATCTGAGACCTCGCTTAGCCTGCGCACTCCTTGCATGGCACTATGCCTAACTGCACCTCGAAAAGGTGAGAACAAAAGTTACCTCTAGGTGAACCCTTCTGTCGATGCACTCCTTGCAGACTATTCGACTGCACTCCTTGCAGGAATCTTCTGGCTCACTAAGAGAAACAATTGAAACTCATTCCCTCATCCTCTCAGACTTCAATTCAACCATGAAATCACATGCACAACATATAAAAGCAAATGCATAACCAGAAAGCAAACATTCATGAGCATAACATCAACACACAGAGAATAGACACATAACCATAGATTGAATCAAAGCTTTCTTATATTAATTCAATATCTGTACATGGGTGTTCTTCACACAATTCTCTGCTTGCTCTTCCCTTCTTCCTTCTGAATGAATGAATAATTTTTACAATGTACAATGAGGGTGTCTATATCCGTTTTCCCTCTCGAACTCTAAAACTGTGTAATCTGGAAATAAAATCCTATATACCTGCATTAAATCTATTAAATGCCTTCTATCTATTTCAGACATGAGTGTATGGCTCGAGGTCTGATACATCATACAAAGGCATTTTCTATCAATGCATCATTTATACATCGGCGCATCATCTTAAATGAAAATTCAAAAAGTTGCGGCTGGCCTTGTCCAGTTGTTCGTTGTCTTCCACGTTGGCTCGCTTGTCTTGGGTGATGCTCCTTGATGAGTTGGCAATGCTCCTGCATCACTTGATGTCTTGGGTATTGAAGAAGTATAGGAAATTATTCTTGATCTCATCCTTGGTTCTTTCCTAGTTCTTGGTGAAGTTCATAATCTAGGTGAGAGATCTCTTTCTTAATAATCCACCAAATTTGTGCCATTTGTTTTGATTTCTCTGTAATATCCAAGGAATCCCAAAAATTTTCACTCATAAACCAGTGTCATTTGGGATATTTCCCCCCCTTGTAGATATGGAGGTGATTGTGGCTCATTTTTATCATGGAGTGGGATTTCTACTTATGATTGATTAGTGTCGATTGTATCTTTAGGATGACTATTGTTGCAGATTGCACTACTACTAGTTCTTTCGATTATCATATTCCCTCAAATTAGGTGGGAAACTTCTCTGGTGTAGATGACAATCTATATTTGGTTTCATTTGCTTCAATCATTTCTATCGACTAGTGTATTCCATCCATATAAAATACTTTCACTATATACTCAATGAATTTTCTCCCCTAGGGTTGTGTCATTTTGTCTTGATTTCCAGCCGATTATGCATCTTCTTTTTCAATTATTAAATCCGGTAGAGGGGGTGCATCCATGAGATCCTTTATATTTAGGATTATATTTCCATCACCTTATTTTGTCACACATTTTTCTTCAATATAGGGTATTTCAATCAACAATATGTCTCTTACAATTCCTTGCTCATCTAGTCGATACCACACCGAAGCGGGTTCAAGATCTATGTGCAATCACTCATGGAGGAATTATATTACTTTGGGACTTGATGCAATTGAGATTGAGAATATACACAATGATTTACTTGACTCATCCACATCCATACTTTCAAATGTTTATGTTAGTTGAAGGGTGTCAATGACAACCTCTACCAACTTCATATATCCATTCAACTCAGGAACAGTTGGGACTTCTCCTTTTTCCACATCTGGTTGGTCATCACTAATCGTAGATGTCTAGTGCTCTAATGATGTGTAACTCTTTAGGAATCCTCCTATTCAACTGACGTGGGTCCCTCACATTCTACATATATTCTATTTTCTTCCATCTTTGGTCTGTTTCTATTTTTTGAATTTCAACCAACTATTTGTAGTATTGCATTCTTCTCATATTCTTCTTCTTTATCTCTCCACCTAATGTGTATTCTCTTTGTTTTTCAATCAAATTCCTCCCTTTTTCTTGTGTGATTTCTCTTTAGTGTAGGTTGGCTAGATCAACTCTAGTTTGGGCATCTCACAGGTGACTAACCCCCCATCATCGACCCCAACTTACTGTTGGTCGAATATGCCACCAATGCTAGCCATGTTTACTCTTGAAGAAAGAAGTCCCAGGTTTCTTTGGTGTTTATAAATTCCTCCCACTCCTCTTGTTTATGTTTCTAGTCAGAATTAGCCAAGGTTGCAAGAAGAGGGTTATATTCGATAATGTGACTCAAACCCTTGTCAATCATAAATTTGTGGAGTAGTGTAGGTATGG
>ML818402.1:40132-56962 GCA_009831015.1 Picea engelmannii | reverse complement strand
TGAAGTCGCCTCATGGAAAAGAAAAAAATGGTATGTTTTTTTAGTGCCTTAACTATTAATGTAATGACATCAAGTTTTCCATGGAGGTAGAGGAGAATGGAAGTATTTGCTTCCTCAATGTGATGGTTACTAGGAAACATAATAAAACTCTCAAAAATCAATCTTTTAGGAAGAAAACCCACATAGAGAATTATCCTCATGTTGACTCTCACCACCGCCCCTATCAAGATATTGGGGTCCTTAACATGCTCACTATAGGGGTGGTAATAATTTCAGTCAAGAAGCATCTTAAGCAAGAACATAAACATTTGACCAAGGATTTTAAGAGCATAGTTACAAGAATAATAACATCAAAAGAGTTATTAAAAGAGTTGGGAGGGGTTATCAATCTCATAACAACCAACACATGATAAAGAAATATTACCTCCCTTGCATCAAGGTGTTATGGATAGAATTGAGAAGATATTAAAGAAAAAATAGGTCTCAGCCTGATCCAAGCCTCTTGAAACCATTAGGAAAAAGATGAGCTCTATAAAAGATGTTATGAGTGATCGTCGACGCAAGGGTGTATATAAGGTTGCATGTTCCCATGGAAATTTCTATATCAAAGAAGCATGGTACTTGTTTCATGTGAGGATTAAAGAGCATATAACATGCATATGAAATGAACGTGCACATACCTCAACCTTAATGGAACATTCCCTTAGAACCATGCATCTTGTGTGCCTAGAAGATACCCAAATCCTTGCAAAGGAAAACCAATATTACAAACACTAGTTTAGAGACACCTTGGAAATAATAAAGCACCCAAACAACTTGAATATGAATAGAAGTTTTGAAGTAAGAGAGAATTGGATCCCCTTAATCAATCAACAAAGGGAACCAATTGATCAGGTTTCCAACTACATTACAACACTGAAGCCGACATCATTCTTGATTAATAAACTTGCATTTAATGACTATTAATAGATCAATCTAACAACTCTACAATTTCACTCATTTTCCTATAGATGAAAACTAATTTGGGTTCAAAATGTTGACACTTAAAATGTCCATTGTGGAATATCTAAAAATTGTTCTCTCAAATAATACCCACTATAAAAATCTTAGGAATGATATTTCTATAAGTTCAATTTATATATTCAAGATCCGACTTAGGGGATTGGTTGTGAACATTGGATAAATCTATTATGATTTATAAACTCCAAGGTGTCCCTTTCTCTTCCATGAAAAGTTGAATAATAAATAAGGACTTGGTGACACTAAAGTAACCTGGATAAATTCACTTGGTATTATGTAAGCATATAGACTCTTTTGTGAAATGAGGGTCAAGTATTTCCTTCTAAATAACATTTTTCCCATTCAACATTCATAGATTATACATATCTCATTCAACATTCATAGATGATGCATGTCTTTGTTGTTGTGAATAAATTAAAATTGATGCATGTATTTGTTGTGGTGAATAAATTAAAACTGATGCATGTCTCTGTTGTTGTGAATAAATTAAAACTAATTAACATTATTTTAGGATTGCAATTATGTTCATGAGTGTTAGAAACTTGTCCACTTATTCAACATTAATAGATGATGCATGTTTCATTCAATTTGTCCACTTATTCAACATTTATGATGATGCATGTTTCATTCAACATTCATACATGAAACATGTTTTTGTTGTTGTGAATAAATTAAAACTAATTATCATTTATTTTAAGATTGCAATTATGTTCATGAGTGTTGGAAATTTATCACACATAAGTGGAGATAAATTTATTGAAAAATGATTATGTTAAATGATGAAGATCCATTTGAAAACGTTTCTCTTAAATGATGAAGATCCATTTGAAAACAACTCACCTAGACTTTCTTAGTCTTAGGTGATGAAGATTTCATTTGACCTTTTCATTTGAAAGAGGTGAGAATGTATTTGAAAAGAGTAGGACGATCTATATGAATAACATGGAAGCTTCATGTCTTCATTGAGAGTGCGTTCTCTTGTCTTTGTAATAAAGATTGATTAAAGTATACCTTAAACTTACATGTTACAATTAAAAAAACGTTGTTAATAAGAATATATAGGTTCTTTCTTCCACTAATGTGGGGCCATATGACTTGAAATCCTCAATAAGAATGTGTGTGGTTCTTTCTTCCACTCAGGTGGGGCCATATGATTAGAAAGCCTCAATCTTAGTTGTAATATATATATATATATATAACTTTTAAAAAAAATCACTTATCAAATATACTTCCCACCGTCATTACAGTTAATGTGGAAAGAACCATCTTCGTAGATCATTCTTTAAAGTTTTTAACACATTTTCAATGATTCTTTGCCAAATTTAGTCAACCTTCTACATTGTGCGGATACAATCGAGAAACCCATACCAACATTATAAATCTTTTGAATAAAACAACACTCTTCATTGTACAAAGTCTTCTCCTCGGCCTCGTCTTCAGCCATACACAGTGCACAGAAATCTCAGCTAAAATGGCCAAGATACCCCATTTTTTCAGAAGACTAATGCCACGGAGAAGGATTCTGTTGAAGGGAAATGAGGCGCTGGGATCTGAGCTCTGTAGTCCCAAGTCATCACGGTCATGTGAAGTTTCAGCTGAGAGAGGAATAAGCGGATTTGTCCCTCTGCGCGTTGGGAAGGAAAGAGAGATGTTCATGGTGGCGACCGGTCATATAAATCATCCTCTCATGGCTGTTTTGCTCGACTTGGGATTTCCGGTCATATAAATCAGCCGAGGAGTTGGGATTTCAACAGATCGGTGTGCTCAGAGTTGAGTGTGATGTCCTCAGCTTCCAACGCATCCTTTGTTTGATTGAAAGAGAATCTTTCAAATAATATGTTATACTCTGTCTGCAAAAACAAATGGGATGAACAGCAAAGCCGCTGATTCCCTGCCTTCATTATTGTAAAGAAAAAATGCTTTGATATTAGTTGACGACTCCTCTGTAACGTTTCTCTTTGGTCGACTTGGCTGGCGGGTCAGTAGCTTTGTGAATGCTAATTTTTTTCCCTAGATTGATCTCCACGGCTGACCCTGGTTTCTGCAATTCAACAAAACATTTTATTGGTGAAGTTTTTCTTCGAAACCCTGAGCATTGAGTGCTCTGGAAAGAAAGCTTTAATGCCATAATTATCCTTTCCACGAATCTGGTAAGTGCGATTCTACCAACATTTTGATAGCAAGAAACAAGCTAGGATTGAGGCATAACTAAGAACATATTGCAAGCCCAGATGAACAAATTAGAGGTAACATGAAGCTAATTCTGAATTACTAGCCACATATGGTTTGGCCTGTTTCGGGAGGGCATACAGTGTTTTGGCATAGTATCCATGTTCCAAAACCAACCAAACTAAATAAATTCATGTTATCAATGTGTTAGATTCAACGAATCAAGGTAGGGATTATAATCATGATAGTGAGCGATCTAAGACCCTGGTACAGGCTGGCAGCATGAAGAGTACGGTGGCAGGTGGACGGCGGAGAAGTTTTACGATTACGATTGCAGGTGGACGGCATGAAGAGTACGGTGGCAGGTGGACGGCGGAGAAGTTTTACGATGGCAAGTGGACGGCGGAGTAAGCTAACTCGGGAGCAATTTTCATTATCGAGCTTTTCAGTCAATAAAAAAATGGGGCTAATCCGGCCAAATTTTAGGGATAGTTATGTATGTCAGAACCTTAGTCCAGGAGTTAGGGATAGTCATGTATGTCAGAACCTTAGTCTATGTTCCATTTTAAATGAATCTAAATATTTAGAAAATCAATCAAAATTCTGGATTAATGATATTAACATAATTTTCATTTTATATGTTATTTTATTAACATAATTTTCATTTTAAGCTATAGAGTTGAATGGCATGTCTTTTGGACTTCAGTAATTTCATTTATAGTGGATTTTCATCAATACAGCATGAATGACTTATATAAAGCAAATTAAGGAAGTTATCTTATTACCATGTAATATATTTAAATAATATAGAAAAATGTTTATGTTTTTTTTAACAAATCAAAATAAGTTTTTTTTGGTTAATTTTGTTTTGGAACCATTTAAAACTTATCATTATGAAATCAATTATATCATAAAATAAATTAGTAGATAGTGTTATTATGTAATTAAATTTCTGGCCTCACACTATTTTTAATTTCAAATATCTATTTACACATATTAACATATTTATGTTAAACTCCTGAAATCTTGTCCTCAACAATAATGGAGAAACACAACAACAACATTGTGTTGTCTTCCTTGTGAATGTATGGTGTTCAATAACCCTAAGCTTCTTGGTTGCCCCTAAACACCTCTGACTCATGATCATAGTCTAAGGAATAGTATCTTAGAACAATGGTGACACAAATCCTCAATTCAATTGAAAGGAAAACAAAGTGATTCCTCCACATTCCTTTCAAAAGTAGGAGCAACCTTACTTACCAACCCTGAATAGGGATTTAGGTATTTGTCATGATTTAGCTACGGTTGTGAATAGGGATTTGGGTATTTGTCCTAATTTAGCTACGATTGTGAATAAGGATTTGGGTATTTGTCTTGATTAAGCTACGGTTGTGAGGTTCAACCACCCCTGTTTGGAAATTGGGAGTGGGATAATAGCACAAGCCTTTTGACATGTACATTGGTCAACAATGGCCCACTCTCTCATCCCTTCAATTATATGGAAAATAATTATATTATCAAATTTCAATAAAGTGCAAGTGCATCACATTAAAAAGATCTACAATATTTGAATTTCTTGGGCCAAAAAATCAATAGCCAAACTATAAAGGAGGGGGGAGAGACAATGTATGAATAAAGCGGTGGGGATCTTTGATTTGCATCAAAATTGAGAGGAGTGACAACCATTTCTTTGCAAAGCATTTTACCAGTGTCAAGGATTGTATGTTTGGACATCCTTCATTTTGGAGTCATACTAAACAATCCTACAAAGCCACAAGATAAGAAGGAAAAAGAACTTTATCAATTCAATAGAAGAAATAAAGTTTTGAGTGCTTGCATTTATCTTGTGAATCCACCCCTTAATATTGGTGTGATATCAAGTGCCCCAAGTTAAGAAAAAATGAGAAAATTGTGTAAGAACTATTTTGAAAAGATGAAATGTAAAGACAAATATAGGAAAAACATCCCATTGGAGTTGATATAGACTAAAAACAACAAAATTCTCCATGATCTCCCAAATTATAGAAAAAACATACAACAAAATGCATCAACATTGGCAAAAAAGTTGTAAACACAGAGAGCAAAAAACACAATTCTAAATTCTAAAGAGAAATGCCTTACCTTTGTGGAATAAACTGGAACCTAAGAAGCAAGATCATTTAAAATTTTGATGTTGTTCTAGTTTACAATATTATTTCAAACATGTTTGACATCTAATAACAACTTGTGTTGAATTAAGAGGTAAACTTAACAGGGATTGTATTTGTTGTATGAGTGGTCGCATTGTTTGTCATAGGTGGCATTGCAACAACCCTCTACAAAACAGTAAACAACCATCATTAGCATGACTTGACAGTTAGATCTTTCAATTTTTAAATAATAAGATTAATACATCATATAAAATAAAATAAAATTGTGTAACTATTCCCAAAAAAATAAAATAATGAATAAAGATTATGTTCAATTTTTTTTAAATTAAATTTGTAAACAAAAATTACAATAAAAAAATGAAAGGTCTAGAATCTCTTTTCAATCATGATCAAGAGTTCTTTGTCTATAACCACCTCAACCTTTCTACGCATCATGTTGGTCTCTTCCAAAGGAAGAAGAAATATATGAAAACTCAAAAATAAACCCTTTAATATGCAATTCTATTACAAATGAGTTTTGTTTGCTCTAGACACTCGAGATGAGTTTTGTTTGCTCTAGACAATCAACGTGAGAAAATACAAAGGAGCATGTTCCTTGTAAATGGTTATAAATGAGCAAATTAACTTTTTCAATCATTGAAAATTAACTTTGTAAAAAAAAAAACTTACAATAAAAAGAATATGAAAAATCTAGAATCCCTTTATCAATCATATCAATAGTTCTTTGTCTATAATCACATCAACCTTTCTACTTGGCCTCTTCCAAAGGAAGAAGAAATATATAAAAACAAAAATAAACCCTTTTAATATTAAAATAAATATATGAAAAGGCAAAAATAAACCCTTTTAATATCAAATTCTACTACATATGAATGAGTTTTGTTTGCTCCACAAACTCCACGTACATATGAATGAGTTTTGTTTGCTCCACAAACTCCACGTGATAATACAAAGGAGCATGTTCCTTGCAAATTGATATAGATGAGCCATGCAAAGTGATAAACTTTTCTCGCAAGCATGAGGGTGATATAGATTTTCAATAAAACTTTTGTGTTATCACAATGTTTTTTAAAATCTCATCACATTCCATATATGATAGTGGTCAAGGTAGGTAAATTAAGTTCTTTTAAGATGGGTAAAACATATGCTACTCTATTTTCAATAGAACTTTTATGTTATCACGTTGTTTTCCTTAAATATCATCACATTCCCTATACGATAGTGGTTATGATAGTGGTTAAGGTAAACTAAGTTTTTTTAAGATGGGTAAAACATATGATACTTTATTTGTAGTTTCCTTGATATGATAAAACTTTATTAGTCCCTGTCGTAGGCATAGAGGGACTATAGCAATCGATAAATTATTGACTGCATATTACTTTGTCCTTTGACCCGAAATATTTTCACAATATCTAATGTTGGAGCTATGGAAATAAAAGCATATATTTTTATATAATAAAAAGTAACATATATGAACTGATCTGATTGGATAAGAGATTGGAGGTCTTATTGTCGACTTCGCTATTTCCAATGTTATATATGTTGGCATATCCAAAGTATTTGATCATATATGGTCTTTTTTGAATCATATATTTTGTTATGCATTCGTCGATGGTGGATTAATGCTAGCATTAATTCGAATGTTTGGTTTAGCATTTTATGCTAGTTAAATTTATGGCAATGTTAGATATGGTGGCATATCCAAAGTTTGGCTTTCCAAAACATTATGTGGTGTTCGAACTATTCTTACAAAAAATATAATTTTTCTTTTTGGGATACGTCAGAGTCTTGCCACACTGAATTTTTTTCTTAAATGTTTACAATGAATTTCTGACAGACTTAAATGTTTACCTAACAGTCTTGGTTGTGTTGAATGGTTACTTAACAAGCTTGTTACATGACATTTTCTTCTGTTTTTTAAATTTTTATGCTCCAGCGGCGTTGCTGGTTCGGTGGTCCATGCTTACTTTTTGCATGCCACTGATTTCTTATTTGCATGGTGTCGTTGTTCTTGCTTTCCTATTCGTGTTGTTGCAGTTTGGATGTTTGGGTTTTTGCAATCGTGATTGGAACAACATCGTTCCTGGGGGGGGTGGTTGTTGCTTGCTTCTTTCTTGAATGTATGTTGTTTATTGTTTCTTGATTCGACTTTGCAGGGTACCGGTTTTGCGACTGCAGTTGGGCCTTTTAGTACTTCTTAGCTGGGTTCTTCTTTGGTGCTTGTTCTTGTTTGGCCAGGGTTTGCAAATGTTGGGATGCTGCATCTGCAGTTGGATCTTTGGTTGCATTTTGTTTTGCACTACAGTTTGCATAGAATACTATTAAGATAAAATAGCAGACTAAAGAATTTCAAGCTGTGTAAATTGCATATGTTATGCATTGAAGCAAAGTTTGTTGGCCTCGAAATATATTTCATGGTTGTCGATGCTTTTTACATGGATTCTATGTTACTATGGTTTTATAGTTATGACAATGGATTTTGCTGTGTGGGAGATATAGCTATTCTCTCCCTTTTACTTTGTTGTTGTAAATTGCGTTTGACTTTAGTTTTTCGCATTTATGTGGTCATTCTGAGCGACTATCGTTCTATTGCATAGTTGGCCACTTTTATGGACGCGGCTTCACGAATAGGTTCTATCGGACTATAACAGGTCATATTCGGTGTATACATTATCTTTCCCAAATTAGTTTTCCTTAAAAGAATCTTGGGCAAAAGAGAATGCAATGTATGAAATTATAGGTTTCCTGGACTTTGGAGCCATCATCCCATACTTAGCCAGTTTTTACATCACGGGTTGATGGGGTAGGCGGCTGAAAATTGAAAATCAGAGAATTCCGCGATATACAAATTGATAATCGGTCAGTAGCAAGAGTTTCGCGATCATTCCGACCGACCGCAGTTGGGTTCCATACTTAGGCGATATTATGGACGCGCCTTTGCGGATAGGTTGTATCAAAGTATGGTGTATACATTAGCATTTCCGAATTATTTTTCTTTAACAGTAGGGCTCCTGGACAAAAAAACATTAAAATTTACCAAATTATAGGTTTCCTGGACAACATAGATTAAACATAGGAAATATGTAATTTTATAGAGTAGATATATGCAGCCTACACGGAGTCGTCATCCCATACTTAATTAGTTTTTACATCACGTGTTGTCAGGGTAGGCGGTTGAAAATTGACAATCGGAGACTTCAGCAATATAGAAATTGACAATCGGACTTGTGAACTATTTGAATTTGAAGGTCGTCATGTCCAAAAAAGTTAACATTGTCAAAATAGTTTACTTTACGTGCGTTTTACATACCCTGGTGGACAAAGAATACACAAAAAAAATAGTGAGCATTTTTTGGATCGGGGGTTCTTGGGATGGCGGGCTCTAGGTTCGGTCCCTGTTGTTCCGTGTCCTACAAATAGCACAGACAGTTCCGCGATATACAAAATGAAAATCGGGCTTGCACACTATTTGAATTTGAAGGGCTCCTGTAAAACAACTATCATTCTCGAATTACTTTTCTTTGCGTACCTTTTATATACACTCGTGAACAAAAACAAAACACTAGTAGTAACGTCTGTTACATAGGGCTCCATCCCCACTACCTTCTACACTTCCCAATACACATTAAATATGCTTTGAAAAGTTAGAACCAAGCATACAGGTTCGAAAAGATGGGCTTTAATAACTGGAAATCTTGAGGACATATCCAATTAAAATGAATAGACAGGAAAATATTATGGGATCTGGTAATTTGTTTTTGCCTTCATTTTAAATTTGCGAAATTATTATTTTTATTTTTTTTTCCTTGTGCAGTTTTAGTTTTGTTCAAAGCTTAAGCATAGTTGACGAACGTGTTGGCGACAGAGATCTTGATGTCATGTCCCTCTTTAATATTGCGCATTTCGAAAATATGGGATTTAATAACTGGAGGACATATCCCATTAAAATGAATAGACAGACGGATATTATGGGATCTGGTAATTTCTTTTTGCCTACATTTTGAATTTGCGAAATACCTTTTATTTTATTTTTTGCTTGTGCAGTTTTAGTTTTTTTTAAAGCTTCGGCAAAGTTCACGAACGTGTCAGTGACAGAGGCCTTCACGTCATGTCCCTCTTTAATATTGTGCATATCTTAGATGTGAGATTTCATAATCTGCTCGGATATGGGAATTTTAATACATGCTGGTGGTCACTATTGAGCGTACATATTAAAAAATATTGGCATTAATAAGTGAAAATATCAAGAACATCTGTCATTAAAACGAATCAACACAAAATCTACGGCAGACCATCCAGCCTTGCTTTTAAATACTTATTGCCATTGCTCTCTATGACCAAAGAGTTGCAGTTTAGGGTGCCTTCGTTCTAATGTTCCTGGTCATGCACATGTAAGACAACTTAAAGATGTGATGGATGAGCAGATGAAAGAATAGAGCCTGGTTTTATGTGACATGAGCTTTGAGTAAAAACAAAACTATGTTATACAAAGAGAAACTCAGAGAGGACGAAAAAAACAGAACAAGTATGTTATGGTTGGTGTTCTCCTTGTGTTCGATGCTTTGGTTCGTTGAAAATGCTGGCTAGAGATTTGTTGGTTGAACTTCTTTGTTTTATTGCTGGGAATTGTAATGGATTTTGAGGTCAGGTGCAAAATAGTTCTTCGTTTAAGTATATAGCTTCTTCCAACAACACAGATTTGGCAAGTGTATTGAGTTGTACATATTGCACAAGTATTTTTCTACCTCGGAGGCGGGTTGCAGAAACTGTATGGGTGGATAAAATGACATATTATCACTGCAAAAGTTTCTATTTCATAGTATGGTGACCTCCATTGTGGGTCTGGTAGCCAACTTGACAGAAAGCTATGTTCTTTGTGAAAGTTTGTTCGGTTTCCTCTGGATGTAGTTGCAAAGTCTACATATTTGGTGTCACCTATGAACATTCCAGACCTTTCTGTGGGCCGTCGTATCTCCATATCTATGAAGAAAGATATATTCTGATGCCATCTACAACATTTGATGCACTTGCCACACCTGTTCTGGTGCATTCTGTAGCATTTGATGCACTTACCAGACCTTTACTGCCTGAAGAAGTTATGTACCTCAACAAAGTTTCTTTTTGCATCTGGGTTGGACGTTCCTTCCAATTTACTGTAATAAAGCAAAGAAGTTCCACATACAAATCCTCAAGAAAGATTCTCAACCAAACAGATGATCGAATATAGGGAGAATACCAGTCACTACGTACTTGAATTATTTTATGTTGTTTTAGTTGTTGTGGCATAGAACGACTCCTTCCACTTTGAAATTGGCTTGAATGGAATTTGTAAGTTGTCTCAGATGTCAAGGGTCAGGAACATTGCAAGCAAAGCACCTTAAACCCCAACTTTCTGACAGCAGAGGGAAATTAATACTTGACAAAGAATGGAATGTTGAATAAACAGGCATTGCAAGCAGGCCATATCTGGAAGAGAGAAGATATTCAAAAAAGTGGGATAGATGTACTTGGCAGCACCGATTAAGTACAAAAATGTGAAGAAGCTTCATCAATGTACATATTTTAAATTGGTCAACGGCAGGAAAAATTGCAATCGTTGTCAAAAATAGCCTCAACTGTATTTTGTAACCCACCTTATTTGAATATAGAATAATTTTGGTTTATTTTTTAATAGTATTTTCCAAATTCTGGTATTTGTTTTAATTGTATTTTCTACCTTCTTCCCCTGTGTGGTTAAACATGAAACACAAGGTTTTGTCTCTGCTGCCCAGTACTTCAATCTAAATAAAACCATTGAAAAGAGATTAGGTTAGAAAACGTTTCTCTTAAATGATGAAGATCCATGGGAAAACATCTTACCTAGACTCTCTTAATCTTAGGTGATGAAGATCGCATTTGGACTTTTAATTTGAAAAAGGTGAGATAATGTATTTGAAACGAGTAGGACGATCTATATGAATAACAAGGAAGCTTCGTGTCTTTAGTGATAATGCGTTCTCTTTTGGTGTTTTAAAGTTTGATTGATGTAAGATCCAAACTTTCATATTAAAATAAAAAACCTTACCAATAAGAATATGTGTACCCGTTTGTACTAAGAATAAGGTGGGTTCATATGATTTGAAATCCTGACTCTTAGCTTTAAGGTAGAGGTACCCGTTTGTAATCTTTGTTGTAATATATATATATATATATATATATATATATACTTCCCACCGTCATTACAGTTAATGTGAAGATAGAACCATCTTAACACGTTCTAAATGTTTTCGTTTTACTGATGGATCACAGGACATGATGGACTTGCAATATTATTTTATTTTAATTAGTTTTCAATGATTATTTGCGAAATTTTTAACCTTAATGTGCAGATATGGTCGAGAAACCTCCTCCAAGCCCATACCAACATTATAAATACAAGCAAAAATGACCCTTTTGAATAAACAAGCACTCCTCATTGTACAAACTCTTCTCCTCGACTCGTTTTCAGCCATACACAGTGCACAAAAATCTCAGCTAAAATGGCCAAGATACCCCATTTTTTCAGAAGACTAATGCCACGGAGAAGGATTTAGTTGAAGGGAAATGAGGCGCTGCGATCTGAGCTCTCTAGTCCCAAATCATCACGGTCATGTGAAGTTTCAACTGAGAGAGGAGTTAGCGGATTTGTCCCTCTGTGCGTTGGGAAGGAAAGAGAGTTGTTCGTGGTGGCGACCAGTCACATAAATCATCCTCTCATGGTTTTTTTGCTTGACTTATCAGCCGAGGAGTTGGGATTTCAACAGATCGGTGTGCTCAGAGTTGAGTGTGATGTCCTCAGCTTCCAATGCATCCTTTGTTTGATTGAAAGAGAATCTTTCAAATAATATGTTATACTCTCTGTCTGCAAAAACAAATGGGATGAACAACAAAGCCGTTGATTCCCTGCCTTCATTATTGTAAGGAAAAAATTATTTGATATTAGTTGACGACTCCTCTGTAATGTTTTTGTTTGGTCGACTTCGCTGCCTGTTCACTAGCTTTGTTTATGCTAATTTTGTTCTTTAGATTGATCTCCATGGATGACCCTAGTTTCTGCAATTCAACAAAATATTTTATTGGTTAGTTTTTGTCTTCAAAAACACTGAGCATTGAAAGCTATGGAAAGAAAGATTTAATGCCATAATTATGCTCTTCACGAATTTGGTAAGTGCGATTCAACCCACATTTTGATGGCAAGAAACATGGTAGGATTGAGACGTAACTAAGAACATATTGCCAGCTCATCGTGATCTTCTTAGATGATTTGGTACAACCATTTTTATTCTACATCCTTACCCTAAGACTTTGTCCATGGATTTCCTTCTCGAGGGTCGAGTGGTATAATAATTTTCATTCCATTCCCCTTGATTTTTATTCTATCTCTTTCCAAGGAGATATTTTCTTTCATTTTTCTACACCATGATCAACCTACTAGTGTTGTAAATGTAGGAATACCTTCGAACAAATCTATTACTTCGAAATGGATGAGCGTCAGAATCCCAATAATTGAGGTCTTTTCATTCTTGAGTATACCAATTGACTCCAAAAATCATTGATTTTCAAGTTTCAAGAAGTTCATGGATCTTGCAAGCCCTGGTCTTCCCATTATAATCCATGTTTCTTTTGGAAGAATGTTTACCTAGGATCTGAAGTCGACTACTACTTGTGGAATCATATACCTTCAATTTATAGGTCAACTTGCAGGTCGTAGTCATCAAGAATCTTATCTTGGGAGAGTTGTCTTAGGTTTTTATATGTTCTTTTATCTTCCTTGTATTCCTTCAAAATGTTCAAGAGCTCTAATAATCGACCAACTAATTGTTTTTCTTTTAATATCATGAGAAATTCATCTAAGACAGTGTCACTTATTTCTACTGAATTTTTCTATTGCCGACCACTTCTATGTGAAGATTGGTCATCCTCATCCATGTTGAAGAATTCAAGGGGTTCCTACATAATTTGTTTTTCTTGGTCGGGATTAGGGTAGGCCTTATTTTTCTTTACTAGTTCAATTTGGGGATCCTTTGGTATGTAGTTATCTTGACCCACGTCTGATGACGTGATGACATTCAAATTTTTTTAATTGAAAACTTCATGTTTGGGAGTGGTTTTTAAGAAAATTACAATTATTTTTTTCTTATCTTATCCAAAATGATTGGGTAGTCCTCAAGAGAATGGTCACCAACACCACATATGTTGCAAAATTTTAATTTAGTCCTATCTTTTACTGGATAGTTGGGACTCATTTGGTCGTCCTTTAGACAAATGTAGTAGTATTCTCTTCATCAACCATGTCCTCCTCTTGTGTAATGGCCATGATATCCACCTCTGAAACCTCATATGCCTTGGTATCCACCTCTATGACCTTGGCACCCATTTCCTCTTTCGTCATATTCTCCTCCATTGCTTCGTTGATCCATATTTTGGTTTGATGCCTACGTGTGATAGATTGTTTGATAATTTTTCATATTGCTACCATTGAGCTAGCATTCTTGTGTGGAGAGGGTCGATTCTTCATAGATTCTTCACCATTTTGATCTTTTATTCTTTAGATAATGTGGGAAGTTTCTTGTATTATGGTTTGTCAGGGTTTCACAAATCTCATAGTAATTCCCTATTTTAACCCCTCAAACATCAATCTCTCTTTCTAACGAATATCGATACTTGTAGAATTATTTTGTATGGCCTTCATTCATACAGTTTGTATACCATAGGTAATTTCTCTAGAGAGCCATATCTCTTAGTGATTTCTCAAGTATTTCTCGATTTTGTTCCATCTTTTTGTTAGTCGACAGTGTTGGCCAATCATCGTCTATTTTTATTGGTCGAGATTTCTTCAAGGATTACTAGTATGATTAGATGTCATGCATTCTCAATCGTCCACATATATTTTGAATGAGTCTTGCAATGCACCACTAGACCAATAGTTCTAAATATATTGTATTAGGTATCTGACTCAGTAGATCTTTAAAAATTTTGTCATATTCCTCACAGATTCACCTAGTCTTTACTTGATCTCGTTTAGTTTATGGGATGCAAGGTGCTTGATGTTTTGGGTCTTGAAGAAGTATAGGAAATTATTCTTGATCTCATCCTTGGTTTTTTCCTAGTTCTTGGTGAAGTTCATAAACTAGGTGAGAGATCTCTTTCTTAAGAATCCACCAAAATTGTGCCATTTGTTTGTATTTGTCTGTAATATCCAAGGAATCTCAAAACTTTTCACTCATATACCAGTGTCATTTGGGATATTTTTCTCCCTTGTAGATAGGGAGGTGATTGTGGCTCATTTTTATCATGGAGTGGGATTTCTGCTTATAACTAATTGGTGTCCATTGTATCTTTAGGTTGAATACTATTGTAGAATGTGTTACTACCAGTGATTTTGATTGTCGTATTCCCTCAACTTGGGTGGGAAACTTCTCTGGTGTAGATGACGATCTATCTTTGTTTTCATTTTCTTCAATCATTTCTATCGACTAGTGTATCTTATATATATACTCAATGCATTCCCCTAGGTTTGTGTCATTTTGTCGTGATTGCCAGCCGATTATGCATCTTCTTTTTCAATTATTAAATTCGGCAGGGGGTGCATCGATGGGATCCTTTATATGTAGGAGTATATTTCCATTGCCTTCTTTTCTCCCACAATTTTATTCTATCTCGGGTATTTCAATAAACAATATGTCTCTTACAATTCCTTGTTTGTCTAGTTGATACCACACTAAAGTGGGTTCAAGATATATATGTGCAATCACTCATGGAGGAATTCTCTTACTTTGGGACTTGCTGCAATTGAGATTGAGAATATACACAATTATTTTATTGACTCATTCACATCCATACTTTCAAAAGTTTATGTCAGTTGACGGGTGCCAATGCCATCCTCTACCAACTTCAAATATACATTCAACTCAGGAACAATTGGGGCTTCTCCTTTTGTTGCATCTGGTTGGTCGTTACTAATTGTAGATCAGTCTAGTGCTCTAATGATTTGTAACTCTTTAAAAAATCCTCCTATTCAATTGACGTGGGTCCCTCGCATTCTGCATCTCTTCTCTTTTCTTCCATCTTTTGTCTCTTTATATTTTTTGAATGTCAACGAACTATTTGTAGTATTGCATTCTTCTCACAGTCCTCTTCTTTATTTCTTCACCTAATGTGTATTCTCTTTGTTTTTCGATCGAATTCCTCCATTTTTCTTGTGCGATTTCTCTTTAGTTTAGGTTGTCTAGATCGACTCTAGTTTGGGCATCTTGCAAGTGACTAATCCCCCATCGTCGACCCCAACTTACTCTTGGTCGAAGATGACACCAATACTAGCCATGTTTACTTTTGAATAAAGAATTCCCAAGCTTATTTGGTGTTCATAAATTCCTCCCACTCCTCTTGTTTATGTTTCTAGTCAGAATTAGCCAAGGCTGCAAGAAGAGGGCTATATTCAATAACACCCTTGTCATTCATAAATTTGTGGAGTAGTGTAGGTATGGTACAGAGGAAAGTGTTATGGATATCATCATAGAATATTTATATCACATCGTCAATAGATGTATGTTCTTCGATTGCTTTCTCTTCGCAACTGCAATTTTCTCTAACCATTCATATTAATTTGTTAATCCCCAATTGATCAATTTGGAAATAAATTGTTCATCGATGGAGAGATTATTCATGAGCATCATGGTTGATGTGTTTTTTTTAATTTCTTCAGGGATTACTTCAAGGAACTTATCATGGTTTTCAAACACTAATTGTTATTTTGTGTGTGCAAGTGTTAATTGATTCCTTCTTGTGTAATTTTTCAAATAGTTGTCTTTTTTTCTCTCCAACCACTCACAGATATCTTCCAAAATCAACATCTATGTGTGCATAATCTATTATACAATCTAAGATCATGTACTACCAACAATCGAACCAATGTTTTAATCTATGGGATTACACGAGGGAGTTATAGTAGGCTTTACATAGCACAATACAACATTATACATTAATATACACAAGCACACATATAAGAAGGGAAGGAAGAGATAAGCAATGGTGAGACTAGCAACAAGTATCTTTATATTATGATGAATACCACACCACATTTAACATTCATGATTGCATGTATTTATACCTTGAGTCGGTTGGAAGGTAGTTATAACTTCTTTAACTATCCTATTCAAATGACCTATCCCAATGGTTGGTCGACTGAAATTACACTTGGTCGACTAGTGGGTCTAGTTGATAGAGTCGGCTAGGCCCTCCAATAGACCCCTAGATTATAAACGTAAATAAAAATCTAAATTAGCTATAAGCACGGACCTATATGGAAGCATTGTAAGAATGTACATAAAATATAATGTAAATCTAATGAACAAGATACAAATGAGAAATAACAAAAGATAATATAGGTCTATGGGTCCATGAGAGGGGAATAAGTGAACCTAAGGGGTTAAGAGGACCTTAATCTAAGTCTTCACCCATATCTTTGTTCATT